>APFE031066075.1:242114-319773 GCA_000404065.3 Pinus taeda
GGGAGATTCAGAAGTTGGTAATGATGTTCCTCCTCCTATTGAAGATCAAGTTGTAAATGAACCTCAAGAAAATCTAGACCCTGTGCCAATTAGGAGATCTACTAGAGAGAAAAGATCTACACAATCAAAGGATTATGCATATCTTCAAGAACATGAGTTTGACATTGGCATGTTTGAAAATGATCCTGTTAATATCAAACAAGTTGTGGAAAGCTCTAACTCTCAAATGTGGATTAATGCCATGAATGAAGAGATGAAATCTATGTATGACAATGATGTTTGGGATATCGTTCTGTTGCCTAAAGACAAGAAACCCGTTGGTTGCAAATGGATATTTAAGACTAAGCGGGATTCTAAAGGCAATGTTGAAAAATACAAGGCACGTCTTGTTGCGAAAGGTTTCACACAGAAAGAAGGCATTGATTATAAAGAGACTTTCTCTCCAGTTTCATCGAAAGACTCTTTAAGGATTATATTGGCGCTGGTAGCACATTATGATTTAGAACTTCATCAGATGGATGTAAAGACGGCGTTTATCAATGGTGACATTGATGAAACGATCTATATGACGCAGCCAGAAAACTTTGTATCAGGTTATGCAGGGTCTATGGTTTGCAGACTTAAGAAATCTATCTATGGGCTAAAACAAGCATCTCGACAATGGTATTATAAGTTTCACCAAGTTGTTAGCTCATTTGGTTTTGAGTCTAACGTAGTAGATGAATGTATATACCTTAAGTTCTGTGGGAGTAAATTTATTTTCTTGGTTTTATATGTAGATGACATATTGCTTGCCAGTAACGATAAGGATATGTTGCATCAAACTAAGAATTTTTTATTTAAGAACTTTGAAATGAAAGATCTTGGTGATGCATCATTTGTTCTAAGGATTGAAATACTTAGAGATAGATCTCAAGGTATTCTGAGGTTATCCCAGAGAAACTATATCGATAAGATTCTAACAAGATTTGGCATGCAAAACAGCAAACCAGGAGATACCCCTATATCAAAAGGAGATAAGAGTTTAGTCTGAAACAATGTCCCCAAACTGACTTAGATAAAAACCTCATGAAAGATATTCCCTATGCCTCAGCCGTCGGTAGCATCATGTATGCACAAGTATGCACGCGTCCGGATATTGCATTCATTACTGGAATGCTAGGGAGATATTTGAGTAACCCAGGTATGGAACACTGGAAGGTAGCCAAGCGAGTGTTGAGATACCTAAAGAGAACAAGGGACTATATGCTCACGTATCGGAGATCGGAACAACTCGAGGTCATTGGATATACCGATTCTGATTTTGCAGGATGTGTCGACAGCATGAAGTCAACATCAGGATACATCTTTATGATGGCAGGTGGTGCTGTGTCATGGAAGAGCACTAAACAGTCATTGGTAGCCTCCTCCACTATGGCAGCTGAATTTGTTGCATGCTTTGAAGCATCTAATCATGGCGTATGGCTGAAGAACTTCGTCACAAGTCTGAAAATTGTGGATTCTATTCAGAAACCACTCAAATTATTATGTGACAACAATTCAGCAGTGTTATACGCAACCAACAACCGAAGTTCGTCAAAGTCGAAGTACATTGACATTAAGTTTTTGGTTGTAAAAGAGAGAGTGCAGAATAATGAATTATGTATAAAACACATAGGTACAGACTCCATGATTGCGGATCCTCTTACTAAAGGATTACCACCCAAGAAGTTTCACCAACATGTTGCTTGTATGGGTGTAATATCTGTTTAAGATGATTAGAAAATGTGGGAGTCTGAATATGTTTTAAGTTTTGTTTTTGATGTTCTATGTAATGCAATTGTAAACATTTTTGATGATATATACAAGTTGCATTCAGTTTCAGTTTCATTATTTCTTTCTTTAAAGTTTAAATTTTTGGCCTCATACAGTAAAGTAAAGGTGACTCAATTAGAAATAGGCACGTCTAATCACACTTGCGTGTAATTTCTAAACTATATGTCCAAATCAGATTCATGTCATCCAGTTATGTTGGCAGTGTGATTTATGTCAATTTAGTTGTGAATAAATGTGACAAATGCCGCTTAAGTCCTTTGTTAACATAATTGATGGACGGAATTGTTTAAGAAATACGATAAGTAAAGACAGAAAAGTTGCATGTAATAAAGTTAAGGATATATAATCAAAAGGTTGCACTTGTCCATGTGGGAGATTGTTGGATTTAGAGATGTTTAATTACAATAATTAGGTTGGACATGCGTGCATTATGATTATGATATCAAATACTGTCAGCAAGATTACATTTATGTAATGATTAAATATGCCAAATAATGTGATTAATTAAGTCATGGCATTAAACGTATTTAAATAAGGATTTGGATACAAATACATATAGAATAATATTAATCAATTATAATTGTTAATGGACCGATTATAATTGATTGAAATAATAGCAGTAATAAATTTCTTGACAGCTAAATTTTGGCTGTCTAGATTTCTTGACAGCTAAATTTCGGCTGTCCAGTTTCTTGACAGCTAAATTTCGGCTGTCCAGATTTCTTGACAGCCAAAATTTAGGCTGCCCTAGGATTGGGACTGCTATAAAAGGGCTGAGTCTCCAAGGCTTGCAATCAACTCAGAAAATTGTCTGCTCCATTGAAGACTTGATACTCTATCAAGGATAGCCAGAGAAAAGGATTGCAAGCTCTTGGAAGGATTCAAGAGCCAACAACTCAAGTCAAAACCAGGAGCTTTAGAAGATGGAAAGTAAGTTCCGTTGTGCATTATTTTCAATTTCTTACAAAGGAGTAGATCTTGGTTAGGGTTTAAAATAATTAGGAAAACCCACAAAGTAAATCTAACAGATATCATTGTGGAAAATCGTAGACTTCGAACTGTTTATATGCATTCTTGTTGCCTTTTGAAACTTTTCAAGGATTTCATAAAAACATAGCCAGGTGAGTCTGCACAACATTCTGAACCGAGTGATATCATCCACGAATAAGTTATGTGAGATTGAGTTATTCCTGTAGATTTTCAATGGACGGCATCTGTTTTCCTTGACAGCCTTGTTGATCTAGAGACTGAGCGAATTCATAGCAAAGATGAATAAAAGGAGCGATAGGGGACAGCCTTGTCGTAACCCTCTGGCCACAAGGAAATAAGAAGATGGAATCCCATTTATGATGATCGCATAGTTCACTTTCTCAACACAAGCCATTATCCAGTCAATCATGTTGACTCTTAATCCAATTTTTGCAAATAAGCACCTAATGAAGCCGGATTCCAGGCAATCGTATGCCTTGCTTAGATCGATCTTGAATATGACAGCATCACTATTTTTAGAATGTATGGCAAACAAACCTTCTTGTGTGTTTGCAACCGCGTCCAATATGTTTCTTCCCTTTAAAAAAGCATGCTGCTCCTTTGTTAAGAAACTAGAAAGAGTTTCTTTGATTCTCTCCGCAATAATTTTTGAGATAATTTTGATTCTTTTCTACAATAATCAAATTAACAACTTTTTTTTATGGAGTACCTGCATAACCTTCTTAATAAGAGAAATCAACAAAATATTTTTCCCTTGATTAGAATGCATAGGATAATCACAAGTACAATCTTTAGTAATTTTATTTGTTAATTCAACCACCTTTGTTTTACCATGCAATTCTAATTTTTAACCATTTTGTTGATTCATATTAGCTTATTCACACGCTAAGGAATTCCAATTTCGACCACTTCATTAACTCTGCAGTGATTTGTAATTTTAGTTAGAAGAGTGACAACATGTTATCAACTTTCATGGAGACCTTATTTCTATTTATAGTAAATGAAAAATGATTATTAACAAAATCTTGACCAAAATAACATATCACACCCTATATCGCAACAATATAATTGTAGTAAAAAGACCATTAATCAAGATAAGGACTCTCTCTCCATTAATGCCTTTAAACCTCAGTTCTATACACAGTTGGTGGTACTCAAGAATAGCTTTTTCTTGTCACAAGAGATCATTACTCTGTTAAATTGAGTATGAAGGAATTAAACATTGTAGCCTTCTTCTTGAATCCATATTGTGACGACTAGTGTGTCTTTCAATACAAACATATGAATATGCAGGGCAGCATGTTGATGTACCTTTGTTTCTGTAATTGTTGGGTTTGCCAAAGCTTCTTCTTTAGACATGGCACTTGTACTTCTTCATTTGAAATTATTATAAATCCTCAATCATCTGATTTCATTGTCACTTGAAATCTGCAACAGAATCTGTAAGATTTTTGTGCATTGTTGAACAGGTGTTGTCATTGATGTCAAAAGAATTGTAACCATTGATGTAGGTCAGTGTTTCATCATGTGTTATCAGAGTTAAAGGGAGATAAATGAAGACCAATATGTGTTGCATATGAGAATGAAACACAGGGGTTGTGATGAGGAGCTCCAGCATGATGATGTACATATTGCCCTAAATGAAAGATATGTCCGGTTTGTTTTGAAGATAATATCTCTATTGTCCCAAAGGAACTGCGTGCAGAAAATAGCTCATACCATGTTGTATATGCTGATGAATATAGTCTCCCTTTTGCAAATTTTCATACTCAGTACAAAGTTTCAATGAATTATCACACCAGAATGTACAACTTAGAGGGCAATGTCAAGGATTTCCTTCCTGTAGGGGACTCGGGAAAACCAATTAAAAATTTGCATTTAGTGTTGCTGTACTCCAAAAGGATGCAAGATCTGATGATTTTGTTGTTGCGTGATCTTACAGACAAGACAAATTGGAAGCATATTGAGAATAGAAAAGTAATACTGATTATTTGTCCCACGTATTTGTTCTTTGTAATTGGGAAAATGAGGACCATTCAACGTTGCTATTTATCATGGTGCAAATAGAGAACTTGTTCTAGGGAAAATAGAAACTAGTGGTGTTGAAATAATTCTTGTAATTTTTTATACATTTCCTATTCATGGTGTAAGCTTGTGTGAGGTGCAATGGGAAATGGTGATTGGTGATGAGGCTCATAGTTTGAAAAATGAAAAATGAGAGCTTTACAAGGCTTGTTAAAACTAAGAATTGTTATGGGCTTATAGGAACAATAATGCAAAACAAAATCATGGATTTATTCAATGCTTTTTATTTGGTTTCTCTTGGATGCTTTGGGACTAGTGAACATTTTCAGGAGTTCTATGATGAGCCTCTCAAGCAAGGACAACGGATAAGTGCACCGAAAAGGTTTGTGCGCACTACAGATAAGATAAGATAAGATAAGATAATTATATTAATTTCCAACTAATAACCACAAAGTAGGTCGAAGAGAGTGTTGAGTACAATGATGTCCAAAAAATGTGGGAGAACCAAACGGTCTCCTATAAAAATACAATGCATGAATATAAAAAGTACAATGTAGGAACATAAAATATGCAATGTATGGAATGCTCTGATGAAGAGGATCAGACCCATCTCTATTAATATCCGAGACTAACTGCAGAGCACTAAAAAAAATTCCACAAAGTTTGTTGGCTTGATGAAGGGTCAGTGGGAGGTACAGACTGTCCACTAACTCATTGTCTGGGGGAATTTTTGCATTGCTAAGGTCTGCAGGACCTAGTCCGTCTCCCAGGGACGGATCTGAGATGGTTTAGCTGTTCGGTTCTTGTATGGTGGGGTGATGTCCCACAGATCCTCACTGGTCTAGAGTTTGGATATGAAACGGTATCAATTGTGGGGTCTGGTATGCGACCTAGCAAATGAACTTCGATGACAAGGATTTTGTGCGGTTGACCCATAACCATGATGTTGGTTATTGATGAAGTAGCAGGTGCCTACATAGCCTAGGGTGGGAGGGCTCGTCTCCAAATAACCCAAGTTGAATGTTGCTATGTTGAAACTAATGAATGTGAAGCAAGTACCTAAAGTGAGGTGGGAGGGCACGTCTCCAACGGGAACCTGCTCTGAATGTTGCTTCAAAATTAAAATGGACATAACTCGGTCAATATAACTCAGAATATTTATTATAACCTATTTTTGGAATTTTTGGAAGCAGAAGGACCATTTTGCATCTTCCCATGTGTTGGAAATCCTTATCTCAAAACTCTAGAATCCGGATCTTGGGGCAAATCCCCCAAGATCTAAAGAATTGCGATGCTAGAAAGAAAATGACAGAACTCACAGTAAATAAAACCATAAATAAATTTTTTTATTAAAATCGATAATAACTATAAAGACTACATTGTGGCGGACCATCTATCCTTTTAGAAAATGTGACTTGTTACTTATAGTATTTTTCAGTTACAATACCACGGGTCGATTCCATGGGTGAATGAATACCATGGGTGGATGCCACAATACCACAGGTCAATTTCATGGGTGGATGTCACAATACCATGGGTGAATTAATACCATGGGTGGATGTCACAATACCATGGGAAAATACCATGTGTGAATGTCACTTACAATACCATGGGTGGATAAATACCATGAGTGGATGCCACTTACAATACCATGGGTAAATTCCATGGGTGGATGCATAACATAGGTGGATGAATACCATGGGTTGATGCCATTTTCCATTCAGAACTCGCACCCCCACCATATGGCCAACATGTGAAAAAGCGAGAATCTGGAAAATAGGGAAGAACATTTAAAATTAACAACTCATGTGATTCCCCCAACTACAATAGATGCTTACCATAAAATATTGTAGGCCCCAAAGCATCATCTGACATCCGGTGAAGCCCAACTGAATATGGATCTATCCCCTAGGTACAAAACATGTCCTCTGATCGATCGTGGAGAGGGATCTGGAGATCTCTAATACGAGCATTGAAGTCACCTAGAAAGATAACTTCCCCAATAGCAGAATATTAGGTGATGCCAATGTACAAGTCTATAAAGGGGTCCACATTTGAGCCATTGTGGATAGAAAATGGTGAGGAGGTTGGGGGAAAGTAGCAGACTACAATTAGATGTCCTTCAGACGAGAGACTCCGACACTAATCCGAATCCACATAAACCTGGCAAACTTGTCTTCAACTACCACAGATACCCTGTTCCGAAGTGAGTCACTAGCCAAACAAGCAACTCCACTTGATTCTCTAACCCCTCCCAAGCTCCTCATCTCTTGCCTGCAAACTGAGAACCAAGGGTAACTTATGATATCTGGGAGAGGTCAAACAGGGCTTGCATGAGTCTCGGTCATTAAAAGGATGTCCATTGATTCGTGAGTGTCATACAAAACTCTCGGCAATGACCAGAAATATCCATTTCCATTCCAACAATGGATAGAGATGCATGTACCTTGTCGTCTCCCCAAGCGGGCCTGTCATTTGGAACCTCTAGTTCAGGGTTCCCACCCAGGTGGGAAGGAGTCTCTAATGACTACACGAACATTCCTGATAACTACCCATTTCCCTGTGTTTCGTGCTGCCATAACATGTTCTCTGGATTGTTTAAGTTCTACAACCTATGCTCGGGTAAGGTCCTCATCCAAGAAAATCCTACTAGGGAGAGAAAACAACTTTTGCTTAGCCCTAAGGGTGTGGAGTCGATCGGATGCAGTGCGAAACCTGAGGAAGAGAGTGGAGTCGTAGCCCGACCAGGCTCTATCCAGAGTTATATCAGGGAGGCTAAGGGTATCCTAAAGGAATCTATCCCCCACTTCCATAAGATCCGGAGAGGAGTGAGGTAAGGGGAAACCTCTCACCTTGAGATTCAATTCTCTCACTCGTCTGGTGCATTCTTCTACTAGTTTTGTTTGCATCGCCTCCTCAACTGTTGCAAGAGGCGTAGGAGTTTTATCCTTTGCCTGAACAACATGTGCCCAAGAATTGACGTGTGTCTCAATTTCTTGTTTGAAGGTGGCCTGTTGAGATCTGATTTCTTCCTGCTTTCTTTAAGGTTGAGAATTTCTGTATGCAACATATCATTTGGAAGATGGAGATTTTCCTTCTCTTTGCTTTCATGTAATATCTTCTGAAGGGATAAATTATCCCCTTCCACCTCTGGAACTCTGGTAGAGAGGGTGTGTATTGCAAAATGGATCTTGTTGTTTATAGTTTCTAGAAATTCCATTTTCTGCAAAATTTGTTTTACTTGGGCTATCAAAAATGAAAAAATTGACTCCATGGTTTTTTCATGGACCCCAGTTTCAAGTTGTACCTCTTGACTTCAGCGACTATTACTTGAGGCGAAGATGGAGGATCTGACAAGATTTCAAGAAATTGGTTAACGTCCATATATAGGTCCATCAAAAGTCCTGTAAAAATATTGCACAAACAGGACTGTAACTTCAGTTGTTATACAGTTGATTTGTCAAACACTTAGCATGTATCCTCTCTTCCTTTTCTAGTTTGCACCTCTTAGCAGCACTAGTCTCTCATTGTTGTTTTTTAATCTATTTGATGCTTAACCCTTCAAAGTATTTTGATCTGACTTCTTGACAACTTTCGCATTATCCATTGACCTCTTCTCTACTGCTCTATCCATTGTGCTTGTTGTTTGAATACTACAATCACCAATACGCACAGGCAGAGTCTGCTCCGATTGGGGAGTCCATGGGATAATTTAGTTCGGATATTTAGAGGCTACACACAGATTGACTGCAGATGGATATTCCTGATGCTTTTTGTAACCAGCTCTGTCTGCTTATTTCCCCACTCACTTAGGAAACTGGTGAAACTTGGTCAAAATATTGGCATCCTCATACAAAGAATTCATCCGATATGAGATCAACAAGGCACCAACAACAAGAAAAAGTAGGAGAAGGCAGCGGGTCTGAAAATGGATCACCTGCCCTCATGAAATATAAATGCTAGCTTTCTTCCTTCCGTCAGAATTTCAATATTGCAAGATACCTGGATTTTGGCATAAATATTTACAACTTGTCGATGCATATCAGAACCGGTTGCTGTGATCAAATAAGGAAGGAACAAAATTGTGTAGTAGGTGAAAGCCGCTTCCAAGAAAGATGGGATGAAGAATTCCGATCATTAGGATGTAGACCTAAACGTGCAATCTTTTGGGATTCCAATTCAAAAGATGGACAGAAGTAATTGGACTTGGTGGTAGAGGAGCGTAAATAAAATTTGCTATGGGTTTTATGTCTTATGATGGAAAAGAAAATTAATGTTGTTTTTTTGTTTGTTGTGCTATGAGACCATTGCAGAAACGTGTTTATAAATAACAATTGGACAACGTAGATTTTCAATGCCTTATGACTCAAAGGACCTTCCTTGTAATTGTGGGATCCATCTAAATTGGGATCAGTGTTGCCACAGAATAGTGTCAAATGGGATCATTTGGTCTTATATCCATTGAAATAATCCTGATGGTTGTGATTCATGCCCCTTTTTCCTTGTAGTCCTTTGTCTGGTAAAGCTTCAGTAGGTCAGCGATCATTTGGAGCTAATCAAAACAAACATCACGGATGAATTGGAGAAGCAAAAGAAGCATGAGGCTCTAGCCACATTTTTTGGGGGAAAGGATTCTGAATTGAATGGTGGAGTCACTCATGATGAGAGTTTCATGGGCCTTAGTGACATAGGGCACTATGAAAAATGCGGGCCTTAGATAAACCAATGGATTATTAGATTTCACAAGGCTACCAAATATTTCTCTTTAGGTATTCTATCAAGATGTCAGACATACAGGAGGCAACACACAGGCTCAATTGCAGAAGTGTCTGAAAGACAACTTGATCAGGAGTGCAATGCCCGTGATCAATACCATGGTTCTAAACCATGAATCAATTTAAACCATGGGAAAGGAGAAAAAAAGACAAATGTATATATATATATATAATATATATATATATATATATAGAAGAGAGTGTGGATGTGTGAGGCTATAGGATTGACTGTGCCAACAAAATATTCTGAGAGTGGAAACAAAATTGTGACAGCAATGTTGAGTGGCAGCAAATGAGAGTGGGATTGTGTGACAGCACTGAGTGGAAGCAAGTCATGGTGAGACTATGGGACAACAATGCTAAGTGGAAGCAAGTGACAGTGGGACTTTGTGACAGCAATGTTGAGTGATAGCAAGTGACAATGGGACTGGCTAACAACAAACCAGAGGTGTAGCAAATGATTAAATATTGTGTGACAACAAAATGTGAATCCTGACTGATAGTGTGATAACAGAGTGTAAATCCTGATTCATAGGGTGACAAAAAAATGTGAAGTTTGATTAACAATGTGACAACAAAGTGTGAAGACAGATTGAAAGTATGATTGTTTGAAAGAATGTTTGAATGCAAAAGAGCTAAGAAGAAATATCATATCAGAGAACTAAAGGTACAGATCATATTGCTTATTACTAAATGTCTAGACTAGATTGTTGAGATAAAGTGTCCAAGGAGCTATAAAAATTGCAAAAAGCGCAATTGAATGAAAGAAAGAGAAGTAGATCTGAGAGGAGATCTAAAGCAGCTAATAAATAAGAATATAAAGTTCAAAATTATAGGGGATTGGTGTCTCTGCAAGTCGGTGCCTTCAAATCCAGTGGGGATTGGTGTCTCCAACTGATCCATTAATGAAAAAGGTATTATAGACTATGTGTGAAGTTGCCTATGTTACTTAGTGCAATGGATCGAAAATATTGTCAATAACATAAACAATTAAACAATTAGAAAACACATCAACACAACCAAATTTAATAAAGGATTTCACCAGACTTCCTGACTACGGCTCCTTTCGCTTATAGCGTTGACCTCTTTATTATGTCTTCAAATTGATGTTACAGGTGTGAGCTCAAAAATAGAGTCTCAAACATGAAAATGGAACTCACTACTGTGTTCGACTCGAGTTTTCGAGTCAAAACGAGTATAAACTCGACTGTATTTGGCCACTATGACCTCCAGACACCCTGGAATGGTTCAAAACCACACTACTCATCTTTTTAGTGATATGGTATTAATATACCATGTATAGTTACAAATTGTGGTGAAGGGATAATATAATAATATTAAAAACAAAGGATAAACCAAAGGACCGGCGGGAGTGGGGTTGACACCAACCATCCTGCCTTTTCCCAGCACAGATCCTGATACCAAACGATCTGACAGCTATCGAGTCGTCTGATCGTCAACTAACTCGGACAATCTCCACTATCGATTTGTCTTGCTCGATCCAACGGCTGTCGTGCAATCTCGTGCTCCAACTAGCCTAACAGTTAAGACTCTGAAAGCACGCGAGAAAGTTGTT
The DNA here is from genome assembly GCA_000404065.3 of Pinus taeda. NCBI lineage: Eukaryota > Viridiplantae > Streptophyta > Pinopsida > Pinales > Pinaceae > Pinus > Pinus taeda. The sequence goes on from APFE031066075.1 coordinate 253,296, forward strand.
TTGGTGTGCTATGTGTCAACCACTTAGTGGAATCGTGTATATTTTCAAAACACCACTTCCCACCTTTAGGGCACATGAGAAACCGTTTACTGCTTTCCTGTTGGAACTCAAAGAAGTTTAACTTGTTTTGAATAACCACATCGCGTCTGTTTTCAAGGTTAACCTGCTTGCATGTCTGGACACGATATGCATCGATCTCGTTTGATCAGATGATCCAACGACTATGGTGTGAGCCAATCACAGATTGCCACGTCATCTTCTACACTTACATCATCTAGAACCTGTGACTCATTCTCGGGTTGCCACGTGTCCTGCTGACGTAAGCATTGACTTTTGACCTAAAGCTCTAATTTCTTCATCCAGACTCGGATTTATGCGTTGTTTGCACTTTACCCATTATGTAATGTTTCCACTTTTTAACACTCTGAATTAATGCATACAATTCTTTATCATATGTAGGATAGTTAACTACTACTAATGTGAATGTCTCAGAATGAAAGCATATAGGCTTTCTGTGTTCCATCAACACTGCCCCCATGGCATATTCACCTGCATCTGTCTCGATCTCAAATGGATGTTGAAGATCTGGCAGTGCTAGTATTGGCATTGTACTCATCCTTTCTTTCAATGTGTCGAAGGATTTTTGTTGTTTGCCTCCCCACTGAAACACCTGTTTCACACCTATCAAAGCATGTAAAGGAGCTGCAATCAAAAAAAGGTTAGCAATAAACTTTCTCCAATGTTGTGTTTCCCCTAAGGAACTTCTAACTTCTGTAGCAATATTAGGCTTGGGCCAATTTACAATGACTTCGACCTTAGAGGGATCTATCTTCAATTCACCACCCCCTACAATATAACCCAAATAATTCAAAGGTGTTCTGCCAGATTCACATTTTGACAGTTTTACATAGAGATTTTCTTTTTTCAAAACATCTAAAATCTGCTTTACATGTTCATCCCATGTTCTACTAAAAACAAGAATATCATCTAAATAGACTATTACAAAATCATCAATGAATGGTCTAAATACATCATTCATGACTTGCATGAATGTAGCTGGAGCATTAGTTAAGCTAAAAGGCATAAGCATCCATTCATAGAGTCCTTGCTTCGTTTTGAAAGCATTCTTCCATAAATCCTGTTCTGCAACTCTGATCTAATGGTAGCTGCTTCGCAAGTCCAATTTAGAGAAGTAAACTACATCTTTTAAACTGATCTAACGAATCACCAATACGAGGAAGAGGATAATGATTCTTTATTGTGATTTTATTTAATGCTCTAAAATCAATGCACATTCTCCAAGAACTGCCTTTCTTTCGCACTAACACAATAGGTGATCCGCACGGTGATGTGCTTGGTCAAATAAACCCTTGATCGAGCAACTCATGTACCTGCTTCTTTATCTCTACATTCTCTAGAGTTGATAACCTGTACATTCCAATGTTGGATAGTTGCTGCAAATAAATCTCATGTTCTATCTCTTGCTTGGATGGAAGCCCTTTAGGCTCTTGAAACAAAATATCATAATCAGAAACAACTTTAACTAGACCTGCTTTCTGTTTAGGATTACAGCCTTGGAATGCTGGATTTATCAATATCCTTTGTTTTTATGATCATAAGTAAAAATTGCTTACTTGCATTTACAATTCTTTTCATCTGCCCTGAATTTATGAGAGAGAAGTTATCTTTGAGTTAATGAGCCCTTACAATATATTTGGTTCCATCCTTAGTGATTTGATACTTATTTTCAGTTCGATAGAAGATAGCATTTTCGTACAAGTATGGATTTCCTAATACAATTCCACATATGTCCAATGGGACTATGTCTAACTCAACCTCATCTACAAACTTTGACCCAATAGCAGAACAAAGTTTACATTGTTTCGTAACTTGTAGCTTTGTTTTATCACACACCCAACCTAATGGATATGGCTTTTTATGAGGTTTTGTTTCTAGACCCAACCTCTTTACAATTGCTTCAAAAGTCAAATTAACTTGTGACCCACTATCAAATAAAGTATCAATTTTAGTATGCTTGGAAATGACTCTAATATGAAATAGCTCATTCCTTTTCCTCTCATCATTATCATTATCAACAGAATGAGAAGAAGTACTTGTATATGCTTTAGAATCTTTACCTTTTATACCTGTAGATGTAACCATTGTCTCGTCACCTGAATTTGATCCCAAGTCCTTTTGAATAGCAGCAGCGTTCTTTCGCTCTTTACTCCCGAACTTCTTAGGCTTCAATTCTGGATGCAAAGACCAACAGTGTGCCTCATCATGTCCTTCCTTCTTACAATGAGTGCATTAAGGTTTATCCTTCTTCACAGTGTTTTTTTTCCTCTCCTTCCATTTCAGTTGCTTCTTGCCCTTACTCTTGCTTTCAATAGGTTTGGATGATTTCCCAACATCTTGGGTTACATTTTTACCTCTAGCTTCTAGATGAGTAGTTTGAACTCATACATCATCTATGCTAGTTGGATTAAACATAAGTATAGTATGCCTCAAATAACTATGAAGAACACCTATGTATTTCAACAATGTCTCTGGTGAGTCCAATGATATGCCTAATGTTAAAGCTCTCTTACGAAATTCCTGAGTATAACTCTGAACACTTTGACCTTTTAATTGACGTAGTGTTTGCCAACTCATCATTGCTTGTTGCATATAAGCCAAAGGATAAAATTTCTTTTTAATGGAAGAAACAAATTCATTCCAATTTGAAATGATTTTACCATGTTTTTAGAGATCTGCTTGTGTCTTGCCTTCCCACCATACAAGTGCAGTTCCTCCAAGTCGAAGGCTAGAAAGCTGGATTTTCTTCCTTTCTGAATCAACTTTCTACACCCTGCAATATACATCAATTTCTCATATCCCAATATCAATCTTTTCATCATTAATTTCTCCATCATAAATTGGCAAATCAAATTTTACATCTAATTTGATCAAAGAAAATTTCTTCTTTTTCTTTTTAGAAGAACTAGTTTTATGAGAAGAAGACGATGACAATGATGGTGATGATGGAGGTGATTGTGGAGGAAGCATTCCTCCTTTTCCTTTATATTCTTTATCTGGAGGAACAAAAAGAAAAGTTTCCTCTGCTCCTTTGTCTGGTTTAGGTGATGAAATGCCTTCACCTTTACCCTTTTTAAACTCATTATACATCTCTTCCACCATTGCACGTATCGTCATGAAACTATCCAAGAATTGGGATTCTAACCGAAGTGGAGTTTCATCTACCATCCTTCTTTGTGTAAATACCCTTCCAATCTCTGGATTCACCTCAACAAGTTCACCTTCACCTCGTCCGAGCCATAACCTAGTAAGCATTCAAATCTCCACACAAACTTGTCAACTTTAAAAACCTCGAGCTCTAATACCACTTGATCCGCTATTGAAAAAGGTATTATAGACTATGTGTGAAGTTGCCTATGTTACTTAGTGCAATTGATCGAAAAGATTGTGAATAACATAAACACTTAAACAATTAGAAAACACATCAACACAACCAAATTTAATAAAGGAGTTCACCAGACTTCCTGGCTACGTCTCCTTTCGCTTCTAGTGTTGACCTTTTTATTATGTCTTCAAATTGTTGTTATAGGTGTGAGCTCAAAAATAGAGTCTCAAAAACGAAAATGGAACTCACCATTTTGTTTAGCTCGAGTTTTCGAGTCAAAATGAGTATAAACTTGATTGTATTTGGCCACTATGACCTCCAGACCCCCTGGAATGGTTCAAAACCACACTAGTCATCTTTTTTAGTGATATGGTATTAATATACCATGTATAGTTACAAACTTCGGTGAATGGGGAATAATACAATACTATTAAAAACAAAGGATACGAAAGGACCGACAAGAGTGGGGTTGACCCCGACCGTTTGGCCTTTTCCTGGCACAGACGCTGATACCAAACAATCTGACGGCTATCATGTCGTATGATCGTCAACTAACCTGGACGATCTCCACCATCGATCTATCCTGCTCGATCCAATGGTTGTCGTGCAATCTCGCACTCCAACTAGTCCGACGGTTAAGACTCCGAAAGCACGCGAGAAATTTGTTTTGGTGTGCTACGTGTTGACCGTTGAGTGGAATCGCGTAGATTTTCGAAAAACCGGTTCCCACCTTTAGGGCAAGCGAGAAATTGTTTACCGCTTTCCTGCTAGAACTCAAAGAAGTTTAACTTCTTTTAAATAACCACATCGCATCTATTTTCAAGGTTAACCTGCTTGCATGTCTCAATGCGATATGCATTGATCTCCTTTGATCGGACGATCCAACGACTGTGATGTGAACCAATCTCAGATTGCCACGTCATCTTCTGCGCCTACATCATCCAGAACCTGTGACTCATTCCCAGGTTGCCACATGTCCTGCTAACGTAGGCATTGACTTTTGACCTAAAGCTCTAATTTCTTCATCCGGACTCGGATTTATACGTTATTTGCACCATTGGATTCGTATTAACGAGCACTTCAACATGAGCCCACTTTCACCTGTATTTCAAGACTTTGATCTAGAGACAAAACTGAATCCATTTTGGATCACCAACAAGTTGTTGCCTGCAAATAAAGGGGGATTGGTGTCTCTTGTAGGTTGGTGCCTACAAAAATAATTTTATTTGGACTGAGAGATTACAAATGCAACTAATAAAAAGAAGTTGTGTGGTTTTCTCCTGGATGAGATTCCAAGCACATCATATGTTCAATATTTATGTATCTTTATTAATGATTTGTTATGTTTGATTATTATTTAAATTGTTAAAAAGTGATTTATATTGATTCACTGCCTCCCCTCTCCCTCTCGTCTCTCCCCGCTCAGTATAATATTGATTCGAACAATTGGTATCAGATCTAGTTCCTTCAGGAGAAGTCTAACGGCTGGAAGGAAGATCCAACAAAAACATGGCTAGTTAGGATGGTGGCTTCACAAATAGAGATCCTTTGTTTAATGGAACAAACTATGTCTTCTGGAAAGTGAGAATGAAAGCATGTCTAACATCTCATGGTGTTGATGTTTGGTATTCAGTGGTGGATGGACATAAAGAGCTAGAAACTCCTCTAATTGATAAAGATGGTAAACTAGATTTCACCAACAATGCAAAAGCAATGAATTATATCCTTTATGACCTCTCAAAATCGGAATTTGTCAAAATTATCCATTGCATATTAACAAAGGATATGTGGGACAAGTTACAAAGCACCTATGAAGGAGATGACCATGTAAAGGGAGTTCAAGTTCAAGTTCATCGAATACATTTTGAAAGTTTAAGGATGAATAAAGATGAAAAAAAAGGAGTATTTTGCCTTCATGTGGATGATATAGTTAATACCATTAAAGGTTTTGATGAAGTGGTTAATGAAGCTATAGTAGTTCAAAAGAAATTGAGATCTCTCCCCACTAGATTCAATGAAAATGTTTTAGCTACGGAAGAACTAAAAGATCTTTAAAAACTATCCATGGACAAGCTTCATGGAATATTGATAGTGTATGAGATAAGGACCATTAAGGAGAACTCAGAACCAAGGGAAGCAACTTTTGAAGTAGCAAAGAAGACATATGACGACCATCATTGTTTAATCCATGAATCTAATGAGGAAGAAACACAATTTGTAAGGAAGTTGAAAAGAGGATACAGCACGTATAAAGGTAAAATACCTTTTAAGTGTTTTAATTGTGGTAAAATTGGTCATTATGCTTCTAAGTTCCCCTGTGATAAGGTAGATAATGAATGTGATGAAAAAGAAAGAATAAATCTAGAAAATCCAAGAAGGAAAAGAATTTCAAAAAAAAATTCTACTTTATTGAGGATAGTAGCTCATTAGCGTAAGAGGATGAACAATCATTTGATGAAGATAAGGCTAATGATTTCCTTCTTGTGGCTATAGAGACCCATAGTGAAGGATGAGAGGAAATGGATTCGGATGAAGAAGAAGGTGAAGTAAATCTTCAAAGTGAATTGATTAGTGCTTTGAAAGAATAAACAACCTTAGGAGAAAAAATAAGTAGCAAAAAAATCCATTGATGAAGTATGAAAGGAAAGAGCATGAGCCTAATGAGTCATCAATCATTCTTCTAAAAACTAAACTAGAAGAAGCTAATAAAATTGAAGAAATACTTCTAGGACAGTTGAAAGAGAAGTCAAAGGGATGTGAAAAACTAAAAGATGAAATTTTTTCTACAAAGAAACAATTAGAGAAAGAAAAAGCTCAAGCTAATAAAAATTTAAAGTTTGCCAAAGGAATTGAAACCTTAGATATAATAATCAGAAGACAAAGATCTCTCTTCAATAAGATAGACTTCGGTTATGAACCAGAAACAAGCACAAATAAATCTGAAAGTAATGAACCAAAAGGCTATTTTGAAATGTTCAAGAAATCCAGCAGCAATGTAATCAGAGACACTAACAAAGCTCACGAGCAAGAAATAAATACCCAGATCATCAACGCAAGTAGAATTCACGATAAAGTAAAGAACCAAAAGAGATATGAGCTTCCTCATAAATATGGGCAAAGCGAAAATAGCATAACTTTTCCTCTACGAAGGTCATTTGCTCCCATGTACTCAAATTTATTTTATGGCTACTATTACTAATGTATTAATTTTGGTCACAAAGCTAAAAGTTGCAGAGATTATGCTAGAAATGACATTGTCAGAATTAGAAGTATGAAATTTTCTGACCTCAAGAAATAGGTATAACAAATGTATAAATTTCCAAAAGAGTGACTATATAGGCAATGAATTCTTTTCTCCCTTAATGGATCTCATTGAGTGCTACAACTACAACAATTATGGACGCAAAGCAATTTATTGTAGAAGTAGTCAAATCACATCTCACAACTAGAATAAGCAAGCAAAATAAGTGGCAAAGACTGGGAAGAAAAAGAGACGAGGAGCCAGAAGAATGTGGCTTTATCTTATGTGCACAAAACCAAGGAAGTCAATGGTATTTTAATAGTGGGTGCTCAAAAAAAAGACAGGTGATAAAAGCAAGTTTCTATCTGTTAGAGAAGATAAAGGAAGTAGTGTTGCTTTTGGAACAATGCACCAAGCAATATTATTGGCAAATGCATAGTCAGTTTAGACAATGGCAAAGGCTCAAAATGTATTGTATGTTGGTGGACTTAAACACAATATTGAGTGTACATTATGTGTGATCAATGGTATGATATCATATTTCACTCTAAATGTTGTGAAATAAAGAAAATAGCTACAGGGAGAGTTGTGGCAAGTTCATCAAGAACCCCCAACAATGTGTATATTCTTAATGAAAATAATGAAAAGTATTGTGTGAGGAAACTTGATAAAAGTTGGCTCTAGCACAGAAGATGGGGTCAAATAAATTTCAATCGCCTAGTAGAGCTCAGCAAGAAAGAGGCAGTGAGAGATTTTCCCAAAATTCAATGTGCAAATATTATTAATTTGGGAAGCAGAGTCAACTGCAATTTGAGGCAAAGGGACTTTCAACAACAAGCGCATTGGAGGTAGTTCATACAAATATTTGTGGACCCACAAGTATACAAACTCCAAGTGGTGAGATGTATTTCATATTGATAATAGATGACTACACTAGGCTGACATGGGTTTTGTTCTTAAAAGAAAAATATGGAGTATTTGGCAAGTTTAAAGTCTTCAAAGCTCTAACTAAAAATCGAACTGACCTAAAAATAGTGTAGGAGATCTGATAAAGGAGGAAAAGTAGTGTATGAGATTTGATAGAGGAGGAGAGTTTCATCTGATGATTTTAATGACTTTTGTGAAGGGCATGGAATAAAAATACAATTCTCAATAGATAGAACCCCTCGATGTAATGGTGTTGTTTAAAGGCAAAATAGAGCAGTGTAGCAAATGGCAAGAACTATGTTTGATGAAAACAAAGGTGCCAAAAACCTTTAGGTTGAAGTTGTTCACACAACAACTGACATTTTGAACAAATCCCATATGAGGACAAACAATGACAAAACACCTCATGAATTGTGGTTTGGAAGGCCAACATCAATTAAACATTTTAAGGTCTTTGGTAGAAAATGCTATATATCAACATAAATGAGGACAACTTGGGAAAATTTGATTCCAGAGCAAATTAAGGCATATTTTTAGGTTAAGCAACTAAAAGCAAAGGTTACAAATGTTAGAACAAAAGATTGAACAAAATTGTTGACTACACTGATGTGAAAGTAAATAAAGCATTACCCTACAAGGAGAGACACATAGGAAAATCAATTCATATGAGCCAACCAGCAACGAATATGAAGAAGAAGATCATGGAGAGCAAAAGGAGGACGAAGAGGATGATACAGAGTCATTACATCCATAGACTCCATCTAAGTATGTTCAAAAGCATCATCCAGATAGTCAAATTCTTGGAAATAAAGAATTGAGAGTTCAAACTAGAAGAACATGATAGAAACATCAAACCCTGAAAATATCGCCTTGCTATCCATAATAGAACCCAAAAAAGGTTCACAAGCTAGTCAAAATGAGCACTAGGTCAAGCCTTTTGTAAGGTCTCGCCTTACCAACCATCAATATTATAAAGAAGTAGAGGTCACATTAGTCACTTATACTCAAAAAAAAATTGTAACATTATTGACTTAGTTATAATGTAATCATGTTCATTCATCTATTTCAATACAAGAATATCACATAAGAAGTCGAAGATAAATTTCCCTTAAAACCAATTCCAAAACACATTTATCGTCAAGTTTAAAAGAAACATGTGTTATTTTCATACGTATATGTGAGCTCAAAGTAAGACTAGAAATAAATTCCACCATAATACCTTGTGTGAGCATTAAACTTGATCAACCTATTTGATCTCCTAGATTATGTTAAATAATTTATACTTATTGAATCTTAACATCATAACCACAAAAATATGCCACAAGAACCTAAAATATTATGTTTCTATCACAAAAATCACATATAAGGGTATGAGTATTAACCTACTTGTAACAAGATAACTAAAGGAGGAATATGCCTCTCTTCATCAGTAAATCTAATTTTGACAAAAATATAAGATTTTTCCTCGACCTATTTAGCTCAAAAATTTTATAAATTAATTCTTCAAATGACAAAATATTAAAATAGGGACAAAATCATCTTATTCTTTCACCCAAAACTTGACAACAAGCACACACAGTTGGCAGCAACAATCTACAAAATTGCCCAGATTTACGATCTGGGTTCTGAAAAGTGTTTTTTTTTAATCAAGTAGGGGGTTACAGGTTCATATGGTACAGATACCCCGTAATGTTAAGTTGAATCGCAATAGAAATGCTTAGGGATGCGATTTCTTAAAACAAGAACGAAAATTCCTTCTACCTCATTTATCACTTTTTTCAAACACTTAGTGTGCAAACTTCAACTACAGTTGTACATGGAGAAATAAATCCCAAATTTATGCTAATATGAAATTTTCGTCAATTCATGACAACCTATTATGGACAAAAACACATTATAAGCTGAACTTAAAAACTTTAGCAACATATTCTTGTTTTAACCCCCCTACATGTACATTCAACTACAGTTGCCATTCATTATTGGTTAGCTCATAATTAGCTCTATAAATATCTTATAAACATTCGCAAGTAGCAAGTTCCAATAAATTAAAAGTTTTACAACACTTTAAACTAATAATAATTGAAATTTCAAGAAAGCTTATAGAGATACCTAGTTGTGTATTTATACAACTCCAAAAAGATGGGAATATGCTCCGGCTTCAATGGGAGTGTATCCTTACCAACTCAATGTGAACCATCTGGTTTTCCACCCAATCATATCCATGGAGAACTTCTCCCCCTAGAACCCATGAGTTGTAAGAGCTCCCAAGCAATACCAAACTACAGCAATAGAGAGATATACAAGGCAAACTGAAGAAGATAAATTTTACTTCCTCTCAATACCACTCATGGACAACTCCACCAGGTAGAACTACTTAGTAATTTAGTTTAAGAATTTCATATTCATTTCAACAACATTTGGCTACTCTCCAAGAGTCTCCCTCTCACAATCCTCTTCAAGTCTCTCCAACACTTGGGATTACAATGTACCTCCCTCCTTTTAAGTGAGAATACATGAAACACATATATAGTTGAAGCAAGAAATTCTTGCCATAAAGGAGGAGCAATATGCATGTCTTGTATTCCATTTAGAGTGTAGCTCATGCCATTAAGGAGAGGCATGCATGACTTAGTTAAGGATAGTAACTTATGCATTAAAGAAAGCATAAGATGAAATTTTTATGGCATGTCTTTAACGAGTGTAAGAGGAATATGTCATTCTTTGATGAGTGCATAAAATAGAGTGTATTGTATTACTGAAAGATAGAGAGATTTACATAAAGCCATGAGAATCATCAAGGAGAGAGGTGTGAAGTGATTGAGGAAATGAAGATGACTTGTAATTCCCTTATAATAATAATATCATAGTCTCAAAAAGATAATATTAATATTAATATTAAAATTATTAATAATATTGAGGATTAAGTCGAGATTGAACTATTAGGATTGATTAATTATAAGTTAAGTGATTTCCTTCAATTATACTTGATTATCCATTGATTGAAGCTGATCTACGATTTTTGGAAAGGCATACTTGAGATGCTAGACATGACTTTCCGTTTTTAGAAAGTCACTCCAGAATTGTCAGAAATGGGATTTTATTAAAGAACCTGCGCTGCCCATGAGTGGTATTTTTCTTCTAGATAATAGAGATTATGCATTCCTATTGCATACATCTCCATGCCTTAATAGATTGAAGACTTAGCACCCTAATCTACTGCAAGGATCCAATATTCCACACCTTGATCTTTTAAATATTTAGGACTTCGCATTCCAATCATTTTATAAGAGATCCAATACTCTATGTCTTTACCTTTCATGGATTTACGACTCCACGCCTTAATTTCCATGGCTTATCATCTACTCTACTTTGAAACTTCACACTCCACCTTGAAAAACTAATTGTGAGTTCATACCCATCTGATTGTTCATTGGTAAGGCCTTGTTCCAAAACCTGCACATATCACAATCTCATAGATCAAAGGAATCAAATGAGTTTCATAATTAACTTATTCACATTTTACCAAAGATTGTGCATGAGTTCCACGGTTATTTTGGTTTTGGAGAAATGCGTTTCGCAACCATTTATAATTTGAACATCCTTTCTTGCAAATAACCACGTCCCATGTCACATCCTGCTCAATACAAGATTAAGCATATATAATCATAAAAATCATGTACCATGACTTTCACAATGATTTATAATTTGAGCATCCTTGTTTGCAAATAACCATGTTCCCTACCACATCTTGTTGAATACAGTAGTAAGCATATATAATCATAAAAATCATGTATCGTGACTTCCACATTCCTTTCTAATTTGAGCATCCTTGTTTGCAAATAACCAGGTCCCCTGTCACATCCTGTTTAGTACAAGATTATGCATATATAATCATACAAATCATATATCATCAATAAATCATAACTAACCATATGTTCCACATAACCATGATCATCCATGATTCTATGTGTCTCAATCATGGATCACCAGCCATGTCATATCCCTATGTCCAAACTCGAGTACCAAAAAAAAAAAACATCGATAATATGCTCTTAGCCAAAATTAATTCTTATACACACAACCATAGATATTATCATAAGCATATAACAACTAGGTGACCCAAACCAGGTCTATAGCATATAAACATGTACATAAGTCAGTGATGCATTATCTTACATCATTACATCAAAATCACCCTCTCTAGTGTCACAAAACTAACCTTGCCAAGGTGGGACACTACACCTTTGAATGAAGAGCTAAATCAAATTGAAAAGAATAAAACATGGGAACTTGTGCCAATACCCAAGGACAAGATTATGATTGGAACTAAGTGGATTTTCATGAATAAGTTGAAAATGGGCAAGTAGTCAGGAACAAAGGCAAACTAGTATGTGAAGGGTATGCACAATTAGAAAGTGTTCTTTGAAAAACCTTTGCACCAAATGTCGGAATTGAAGCCATAAGAATGTTTTTATCTTTTGCATGCTTTAAAAAATTGAAATTATATTAGATGGATGTCAAATCAACCATTATAAATGGAAAACTACATGAAAAAGTGGAAAACAAAAGGATTCCAAATGTCAGAAGACAAAGACCACATTTCCAAACTAAAGAAATCCCTTTATGGCTTAAAGCAAGCACCTAGGGCCTAATGCTCAAGGCTGGATAAATATATGTAACAACGAGGCTCCAAAAAGGGAACAACAGACAACAAAATACACATTAACGCTGAAAATGAAAATATTTTTATTGTTGTTGTTTATTTAGATGACCTAATTTTAGGAAGTGATGTTAATTTAATGAGCCAAGGTTTTGTCACTGATATGCAAAAGGAATTTGAAATTTCTATGCTAGGATAATTATCATTTTTTCTTGGATTGCAAGTCCATCATTCAGTGAAAGGATTTTTTATTTCTCCAACTAAATATCTTAAAGAAATATTAAAGAAATTTGGAATGGATAATTGTGCACCTATGAGAGCACGCATGGTAACAAGATGTAAACTCAGTAATGATGATGAATCTCTATAGGCAGATCAGACCATCTACAGTCCTATGATTGGTTGGGAGTGATCTCTCATTCACTTTCTCAGTAAAAGAAGTAGTGGATAATTGTCGCCCTTTTTACTAGTTGCACGAGAAAAGTGATTCACAAAGGGAATACTATATACAAAACATTTGTTTCTAAGGAGATTTTTTTGCCACAAGGAGAAGAAAATTAATTGATATTAGCACAGAGGGAAAGGTCACCATGTAGCCATGTAGCCATGTAGCCCTTTTCCATTGATGCCAACTCCCTTAGAAGGGCATTGTATTTCATTTAGTTGACTATCTCTACTTCACTCAGCATACAACTCGATGCTTCTAGCAAGGATTATGTAGCCCTCAAACAATTGATATTTCGGCCCCTTTTGTTCTACTACATCTCTTTACCTTAGACTAATAGCAATATATCCTCTACGTGTTCTCCAGAAACAAGCAAATACACAACTCTTCATATCAAAATCATTCATCTTTGTGGAATAAACCACCTTCAACCAAAGTAATCACGTTCAGCAATAAATGAGAGGAAAATCGGTCCAATAAGCACAGTGAACTTAATCTCCTCCAATGATAAAAGATGGAACGCAGGGCTTGGTCTCTAGTAAAGGGAAGTGTCTCCAAAACTCATGGCACCCTTGGTTCTTTCTAGAATGTACTTCCAGCCAATATAAAACTAGGAACTCAACCCTATTTGGTTAGTTGCTTCAAAACTTGGACCTCAAACTAAATTAGGAGCTCATTATCTTTTATGGGTATTTCCAACCTGTCAAATGAGATAGAAAACTTTTATGTTAGAAAATAAAATCAACTGATAAAACCTTGTATATATGTTATCTTATGTGAACTTTATTCTCCTTGGTAGCTCAATGGTGAAATCTAAATGATTCCACTTTTTGAACCAACTAAGGTATGTAGTTTCAACATCGAAGTTAGCAATGGCAACTAGGTTTTCTTAAACCCTAAGCTTCTCTCCAAAAACTCTATAAGAGACTCTTTTCTCAAAATGCAATTGATAAGATAAAAGACTCCTCACTTTTCTCCTTTTCTAATTAAGTGGTCACTTTTGTCACCATTTTACCCTTTTAATTTTATTAAGTCACTTTATGAAATTTTTCATTTTATAAAATAAAAGTGATTTTTCATTAACATAGAATATGCCCCCATTTTAACCCCTTAGACAATTACAATGTTTTCCTACGAAAATCATATTCTCTTATTAAAAGAATTTTCTTCGCCTTAGCCTATGAAAACTCATTAAGCTAACAAAACCCATCTTATTTCTCCTAAGTAGTTGGAGACATTACAATTACCATGGGTCTAAACCATGGATTGATTTAAACCATGGGCAAGGAAAAAACAACAAGCATATAAACAAAAGAAGAGTGTGAATGTGTGTCTATAGAAGTGATTATACTAGCAAAAGTGTGGAAACAAATTTGTGACAATGATGTTGAGTGGAAGCAAGTGACAATGGGACTATGTGACAATGATGCCAAGTGGTGGCTAGTGACAATGGAACTGTGTGGTAGGGATGTTGAGTGACAACGAATGACAATGGGGTTATCTAACAACAAAGCAAAGTGAAAGCAAATGTGTGAAAATTGTGTGAACCCTGATTGACAATGTGACAACAAAATGTGAACATTGATTGACATTGTGACAACAAAGTGTGACGACAGATAGATGGTATGACCATGCAACAACAACACTAAAGAGATGAGGAGTAAGATCAAATCAAAGATCCAAGTGTACAAATCAAATTGTTGAGTACTAAACGTCTAAACGAAATTGTTGAGATAAAGTGTCCAAGGAGTTGTAAAATTAAAGATAGAACAATTGAATCAAAGAAAGATTAGCAAATATGAGAGGAGATCTGAAGCAACCAATAAAATACACTATAAAAATCAAGATTACAAGGGATTAATGTCTTCTATAAGTTGGTTCTTGCAAATTCAATGGGGATTGGTATCTCTAACAAGTTTGTGCCTGCAAAGAAAAGGGGATTAATGTCTCTTGTAGGTTGGTTCCTACAAAAATAATTGTAACTAGAGTTGTTGCTCAAATGCAATTAATAAAAATAAGCTTTGTTCTTTTCTCCTAAATGAGTTTCCATTTACATCCTATGTTCAATGTTTGTATATATTTGTTTAAATTGTTGAAAAGTGTATTATATTGATTCACCACCCCCCACCAAGTATAATCTTGCTTCCAACAAGCATGGCATTGCTTGATGTTAAGCCACTTAGTTTTTACCTCAACATTTTTGTGATGTAAAAATCGTCAGTGTTACCAATCCAAATGTTTGGATCATACATTACTCAATGCTAAGCGTCAAGACAATCCAACAATAGAAAAACCAAGACTAGACAACATTAGTGACAAATCGATTCTCTAAAGTCACAACACTAGTTACCCCCATTTAGACAAGCCATCCATCCAAAGCTTATTTTCATCAACCTTGAATGTTAGGAGATTGAGGCACTCTAGCTCCTAGACTCCCCTTAGTATCATACAACCCTATCAATATCAACCACTTCCTAAAGGACATTATCCATCATTGCATTGTCAAGTTCATTGCTATCGATGACTTTGGCAATGAGACCCCTTGATTTCTTTCCTCATCATCTATGAACTTGTCAACATTTATAACATCCTTTCTTGCATATCCAAATCATTTAAGGGAAAATTTCACATCATAAACCTTTGACAACTTACTTATAACTTACATCTCATATGTTTTTGACAACTTATAATTTACATCTCATACTTTGTTACTTCCACCAACACTACCCATGTGTTGTAGCAAGTTGTTTCCCTAGTTTTCACTAATCTGATCAGAAAGATGCATTCACACCATCACAATGTACCATCTTTTTCTCAAGGCACTATTTGAACTCTATTGACTTACTTTTTGTCATTTCTTGACTTTAAGATAATCACCTATAAGCTATTCTAAATAATTTGTTTATAAATTGAATATTTATAATTTAATTCTTCAGCTATAAATCTGATTTAGCATTTATATAGTTAACCCCTTATTTGACAGATTATGCATTATTTTACATTATGTGCCGATCCTTTTGTTCTTTTATTATTAGATTTATACATAAAATGTCACTGAATTAATAAATTGAACTCTATTGAATTACTTTTTTGTCATTTCTTGACTTTAAGGTAATCACCTATAAGCTATTCTAAATAATTTGTTTATAAATTGAATATTTATAATTTAATTCTTCAACTATAAATCTGATTTTGAATTTATATATTTAACTACTTTATTGAAAGATTATGCATTATTTTACATTATGTATCGATTCTTTTATTCTTTTATTATTAGATTTATGCATAGATTTATAAATAAAATGTCAGTGAATAAGAAAGCTGGTAAATCAGTGATATGAAAATTTAATCTTTTGTTTTTTTATTATTATATTTATACATAGAATATAACTGAATTAATAAGTTGTACTGCATTTTCTTTAATTGCAATCATTAAATTAAGAAAGCTTGAACATCAGTGATGTGAAAATTTAAATTTAAATATAATGACTGATTAAATAAAGTCAATAACATCACAAGTTAAATATCCAGACTTTGCGAAAAAAATTAAAATTAGTGAATTAAAACATTATAACTTAGAGGGACGTGTATCATATTAATCCTCTTGTTCTTTGGTTACCCATATTTATACATAGAATACAACTGATTTGATGAATTGTAACTTGCATTTCATTTTAATGTGCTTTTTCTTGGATAAATATTTTTTCCTTACAATTTAAGAAATTGTACTCACTGGATTAAGAGAACCTGTATATCTTACTCACTGGATTAAGAGAACCTAACTCAATTTAGTTTTGTTTTATTAGAGTTGTAATTGACTCATATCACAAACAAAAGATACAAATTACAAACCAAAAAAAAAAAAAAAAAATTAAGAACCTGTTCAATGTCAAAAAAAAACCAAGAAAATATCGACATTGTTCTCTAGATATTCAAATTGACTCGGATAATATCAAAATTAGGGGCAAACGAAAACCATCCATATCAGTGTTTATATTCTCAAAGAAGAAAATCATATTGATCAAATTTTCAAATTTATAGAAAATTTATTTGTACCTGGATTTGATTTTATCCCTGTACCAATTAGAAACACTAAAAAAATATGTTTAATTTACAAACAATATTTGTTCAACATTGAAACCCCAATCTTTAAATCTTTATCCTCCTGTTATCTTGGCTGAATTATTATTTTGAATATAAATTATGAGCATTTTATGTAAGCTACTATTTGTAACCTCAGTAAGGCGTTGCATGCATGGATCCCCATTGGAATAGTGTTGATGATATCTACTCAATGTATAACCAAACAACCCCAATTCTAGGGGATATATCACTAAGCAGTTATGAATGTGGAGATTGTATTTAATATAATGCTCAGAACATCGGCAAAAAGGTAGTTTAAAATTGACTTACAAATGATAACAAAACATGTTTCTTTTGTAGGCTAGATCTAAATTTTTACACTAATCAGGCTTGGCGGGTTGCTATAGCAACGGGAAAATATACTACTCAGCCTACAACAATCTCGGTAATCACCTTCGAGTTGAAATCAAAATGTCGGTCAGAGTAAAAGGAACTGACAAATGTTTATGATTGAGCTTAAGGTAAATATATTTCCCATAAATATGCAACTGTCTGGCTGCAACCTGACAACAGACATCAATCAACAATGGCATGCCTTTGTCCTTTGAAGATGGCACCAATGG
The DNA here is from genome assembly GCA_000404065.3 of Pinus taeda. NCBI lineage: Eukaryota > Viridiplantae > Streptophyta > Pinopsida > Pinales > Pinaceae > Pinus > Pinus taeda. The sequence goes on from APFE031066075.1 coordinate 270,678, forward strand.
CCTCGCAGCAAGTACCCTCACAACAAAAACAACAAAATCATTTATTTGTTTCACCTCGAATAATTTGTAACGATTTTCATGGTAAATAGTGAAGTCATTGACTCCCAAGTACAAAGGGTAGAGTGTCTTAAAGTGCTACTTGAACAAATACCAACCGAAGGGCATTATGACTAATAGTTTCGACCAGCTGTACCCCTTAACAGAAAAATCCATTATTTAGTATCCACTTTGGCCACTAAGAATATTCACTTTCTTTCAGTACACCAGTCCGTGTAATTTATTTCAAGCTGTTGGCAGATTTATCTCTTCGTAATCTTTTGATGCTTTAATTCTGTGAAACTAAAATGTAAAAAAAATTCACCCTAGAGGCCATCAAATAACACTAATGCATATCATCTTTAAAAAATTCCAAACCTAATCAAGCATATAGGTATTGAAACACACACTACATAGCAATTCATGAGTCAAAACAAGCAGTGATTGCTCTCAGAAGTTTAAGGGGTTGCTGTGAACTTGCAGTGGAAAACACGCTTGGAAATGCTATTCCATTAACAGAAAAATGTCATGTTTGAGGTATTAAATTCTGCATAATCAAATACAGTACGGTGCAAACTGAATATAGCCTCTCCTTCCAGCTCCCTACTCTGCTAAACCATCTAGACATGTTCCCCATGGCCACCAATAGTTTTTTCCTCAAGATGATAGGACAAAGCACAGTAAAAGATAGTTGTTTGACTGGTAACATCATCAAGTTGTCTGCATGTCCCCCAGTCCACCATTAACGTGCGCTTCTAAATTACATAAAGAATGTAGCTCCAAAAAGACACATGTGATATGCAATACTGTTTAAAAAGGATCCAGGTTGGAAACACTGTTGCAAAGGAGAATCCACTATTTTCTTCCCATTACATGGCAAATGAATTAAGAAATACAATGCACAGACCAGCATGGTCTGCACAGGCCACATCTGGGACTTACTATACAAGTATAAGACTCATCCCTGTAAACTACATCCCAAACCCCATTAGACTATCATCTTCAGGAAAATTATTCTCCCCAGGAGAATTTTGTGATCCTTGAAATTTGGGATCTGTCATTAAGTCCTTTCAAGGCAAGAATAAATAATTGCAACCTTGGAAAAGAAAAGCCTACAAAGGCATGTAATCAGAACTAGCACATTTCTTCACCTTAATTTGAAATACAGGGACAGTGCTCACGCACAGACATGTACTATTGTGCCCTTGTCAATGATCTTGTTGACACACCATGTAGTATTTTCACAAATCCGAGAAAACTTAATTTTCCATCACTATGCCTTATCCAATCATGAAGCACCGCATGTACTGGGACAGCCGGCCCTATTCCAAGTTCCTGAAAAAATAAAAATTGTTGACCCATTGATACATTTAAAACAATCAAACTAAATGGAGTTTAAAAGAAATTAAGAACTACCGAGGCTAGTTCTTCAATAACAATTGGCCGATTCCCTTTCTGTTCAAACAGTTCATATGCACATCGAGCATGCTGCTCCCATCGATCCAGTGCTTCAAGCTGGTGAACACTTATAGCAGCAGCACAGAATTCTTCAAAATCCATTTTCCTCGATTGTAGAGAACTCATCTGCTTGTAGGGAAAGGAAAGCAGTAACAAAACATATTAGACCTTTACATAGTTACTATCGCACAGTAATCTGAAGCATAATATTTTTCTTCAAATATTAATCTCTTAGAAAAATGCACTTTCCAACAAATAAGCAGGAAGCAATAAAATTCAACAATTACAGGTGTAATTAGAAAAGTGAAAAGATATCTTATAAAACACTCTGATGTAATTTAACAGGCATAGCAGAAAGAATTTGTACCGAAGAAAGCAAATCATAGATGCGTGATTCCTTCATTGCTTCTGTTGCATGTTTCACCAAAGCCTGGAGAGTACAACATACTCATTATGACCCAAAAAATAACAGATTCATTTTAATGTGTTTATTGATAGAAAATCAAAGATGCTAACAAATTCTCTAAATATGTCCAGTTGCCAATCCTGATTTTGTTTATTTTAAGTGACATCAGATAACTCCAATCCTGCTTTACACTGTGAAAGATCTACATTGCTACAATAATCAGAATTTAACACTATTCAATAAAGAACGAACATCATAACACACGACATACCATTCTGAAGTTTTCCAGAGAAACGTGACCATTTTTATTTGGTTCCAACAATGCAAATTGTTCCCGCAGATAGAACAACTCATCCACAGTAAGTGTCTTTGCCAGAGCCTATTATCATCCAATTCATTGCATTAAAATATCATCAGAGACAAACAATAAAAAAGAATAAAGAAATAAATTAACAAACCAAAAATCAAACCAAATAACAAAACCAAGAAAGAAAAAAGAAACAAAGAAATAAACAAACAAACAAACAAAAAAATCCTGCACATAAAAGACAGGAAGAAAAATAGCCTAATAATCCCACGTATCTGCCAGTATAATCCCAGTCTTTAATGGCAAAAAAGAGTTGCACACACATAAATTGTACATTAAGATTCAAATAGCTAACAGAAAACTTTATCACCATTTTTTCTTCAGTTAGCTATTTTTTACATCTTTTCAAAGTTAAATCTTCCACTTAGCAAAAAAATATTTATATAAAATACACAAAGTTTAAACCAACATCTACAAGAATAGAAAGTAAATTATATGGCTCTTCTAAAACACTCGTATATAGTCAAAACATTTCTTATTTTTCCAAGTGAACAAGTTCTAACTCTACTTACAAAATACATCATTACTTGAAGGTTCTTTTATATAGCACAGCAAATTCCCCGTCAGATTCATTCTCTTTGATATCCAAATATCCTGCTAAAGTTACGAGTTTGGGAAAATCAAACAATATTAGATATAGCAAGCTCAAGTTAGCTGAACCAGTTATCCCAAATGTTGGCAGGCATTTGGCTAGTTCTTTGCCAGACAAAAGCAGACGCCCAGTTTGAATCACCTTGGGTGAAGCACACTAGTCTATGCCAGCAGATTTACTAGGGATGACATCCAAGAGTGTGGGGATTCATCCTTTAAGTTTTCCCTTCAAGGTTTCCTTGAAGAAAAATAACAATTTCACAAGGTACATTTCAGTTTATTTGCACAGTACGGACAAGATTGGGCAGAAGTTATGTGGAAAATGAAACGACTCATTTCTTTACAGACCACAGTCATCTTTATTTACTGTTCACTTGTAGCTCCTCTCCAAATAAATTAAGATTGACAGAGAATATAGCTTACACAAAGTTTGAATAATATAACATTATGTCCAGTATAATACTGGCTAGAATAATATCAACGAAAAGGTACACTATCCCAGATGTGGTGGCTGTTCAGCAAGACAGAGGGTGTGCAACTGCATAGACAACACATAGATGAAAGAGAGGAGGGGCAAAGGACAAGCCTCATCCCCCACTCAAATTGATCATTCCTTTCCTCGCAAGTTCAACTGCAACTTGCAAACTCTCCTCTTAATCATGCAGAAGCACAATGGAACGCCATGGACATACCAAACCTCAATGGCCATAACCTTCAGGCATAAAAATGGGCCTTCCTCTGTCCAGACTCCAGAGAATGTTTATAAACTAAGCTGCGCGAAACGTTTCAGAGCTTCCAACACGGATACGCTTAGAAACGTCACCTCCAAAAAATGGAAACATCGGATGAAATGTCATATATATATATATATATATAACACATTATCTTGCAAGAAAAAAAGGGAATAGCACTCATAGATGACAATTTAGAAGGAAAAACAAGTCTATATTAACTCTCATGGTTGAGTTTGGGCAAGTTTCGGGTACGGGTATGGCCCAAAACGCCGGGTTCCTAGAAATTTACTATCCCAGATGTGGTGGCTGTACAGCAAGACAGAGGGTGTGCAACTGCATAGACAACACATAGATGAAAGAGAGGAGGGGCAAAGGACAAGCCTCATCCCCCACTTAAATTGATCATTCCTTTCCTCGCAAGTTCAACTGCAACTTGCAAACTCTCCTCTTAATCATGCAGAAGCACAATGGAACGCCATGGACATACCAAACCTCAATGGCCATAACCTTCAGGCATAAAAATGGGCCTTCCTTCCTCTGTCCAGACTCCAGAGAATGTTTATAAACTAAGTTGCGCGAAATGCCGAAACGTTTCAGAGCTTCCAACACGGATACGGTTAGAAACGTCACCTCCAAAAAATGGAAACATCAGTTGAAATGTCATATATATATATATAATATATATATCTATATATTATATATATATATATACACATATTTATGCATTTTTTATGCTTGCCAATATGTGCCGATATTTTCGCTGATATTGCCGATAAGATATTTTCTGGACCCTTGCTGATATTTTGCCGATACCGATACTTTCAACACTGCATAAATCTACCAACATGAATCTTGATAAATTGCTTAGTTTTTTGGATTTTAATTTAGTTTTTATTTATCCTGAAAAAGTAAAAGTCTAAGCTAATGAGTCAAAGTTACCAGGGTCAACTCCGTTTTGGACCCATTTTGGCCCAGGATTCAATAGGGGAAAGACTCAACTCAACAAAGACTCCACATATAGAAATTTAAAAAAAAATTATATATTTTCATGAAAAATAATTTTGTTTTCCATTGAATATAGATTAGACATGAAGATAGAGCATTCTAATAATGAATATAATGCAAAATAACATATCGAGGTATATTGAAAGCACCAGGGTATAGCTCAATTGGTCGAGTTCCTGTTGCTAAGTGCCTCGCCTATCAGGAGGTCATGGGGTTAAATCTCAACGACACACTTGGGGTTAGACCATGCTAGTTTGGTCACCGAGTAGATCCCTTTGGGTTGATCTATCTGGATTTTCTCGTGGATGTAGTAGCCCAGTGGGTAGATCCCTTTAGGTTGATCTACCTGGATTTTCTCATGGATGTAGTGACCTGGCGGGTAGATCCCTTCGGGTTGATCAACCTGGATTTTCTCATGGGTGTAACGGCCAAGGGAGTAGATTCCTTCATGTTGATCTATCTGGATTTTCTCATGGATGTAGCGGCCACTCAGTGTCCGTGAACCACCTTGAAAAAGCATATCGAGGTATATCACATGTTCTTATCAACTTACATCAAAATTGGCCTAAAGCATGAATTTAATTCTGAGCCAAAATAGACAATATTCAATCTGTACAAAGTCGAGAGTCAAGTTTGAGATCATAGGATACTACATAATAAATATAACCTAGGAATGAGTGCCAACAGAATGCCCTCCTCCCCCTTCCCTGACTTAGAAGTTTGCTACAACCACATTAATTCATCCTCTGGAAGTGATGGTTCTTGGTCCTCCTAGTACAAAGTGCCATCAAAACTCTCAAGTGCCACTAAAAGGGGCTATTCTAATCATTTCCTTTCTTGTGGTTATGCTTGTGGTGGAAATGAGTATATACCAATTACAGTCGTAAGTTCAAAAATGGAGATCCACATTGTACTCGTACTGGTTGTATCCCTCATCTCGTTAAACCTATTTAGGGATATTCATTAGACATTAATAAAATTATTTTATCTTATTATAGTTCTAAAATGCATGCATTCAAACCCCACTTAAACCAGCGATCAACCAAACAGAGGGCTATATGGTAGAGAGGAAGGCAACAAACATGCAAACTCTAGACCTCAGAAAATTTCAGAATATAACTACTTACAGAGAAAACACTACTATTGCACTCTTCAAGCATGGAAGAGAAGTACCTTTAGTGCTGCTCTTCGAAGACTTGAAGCACGTAGATATGCCCGCACAAGACGATAGATTAGAATGTCCAAAGGAATCTTGAGATTGTGAGAATTTTTAATCCAGGGGTGGGCTGTAGAATGTCAAACAGATTCAGTACTAAATTACAATATATTTAGAGACAAACTCAACATAATGGGAGCTTATTGAAAAATGCACTACTTACTAAGAGCCTGCGAAGCAGTCATTCTTTTACGCATATCCTTGTTAAGCAAACGTTTGACAAAGTCTTTCGCTTCAGCAGACACAGCAGGCCAAGGAGCTTCCTCAAAACTTGGATCGGCCTTCAAAACAGCTCGAAATATACCAGACTCAGTTCGAGCCCAGAAGGGCCGGCTACCACAAATAAGGATGTATACAATAACACCGATGCTCCACACATCTGCTTCTGTACCATAAGACCTGTGGAGAACTTCTGGTGCAACATAGTATGCACTACCTACAATATCATTTAGTCTTTCATCTGCAAATATCCCCAATGTCAAAGGTAAGTACTAGTGTAGATTCATTGACAAATAATTCTGTACTATTGCTAAATTAAGAAAGTTTTCAAATTAGCTACCAATATGCCATGTGATGAAATACACCTGGCTTAACAAAGTCTGACAAGCCAAAATCTATAGCCTTCAACTCAGCATGTTCATCCTTGCTAGTGAATAGGAAATTCTGTTACAGCACAACATGTTTATTTATAAATTAGTGTGTACTATGAATACATTCATGAAAGTAATTTTTAAATGAAAACTATCAAGCAGTTGAAGATAAACTAAGGCCATAATCTTTCCACGAGGAAATGTTGAAACTGACCAAACTAATAATATTCATCAGCAACATCAACACTATTTCAAGTATCATGAATCTCTTTTTTCCCTATTATGCAGATGGTTGTTATCAAGGAATCAATCTGCTGTGTTAAATCAAATAAAAGAAAAATAGAGGTGGAAGTAGATAAGAGCCTACAGATGCACAACTATAATTCATCTCCATCCCAGGCCTCTTATAACAAGAATAAGCAGTTAGGAAGCCTCATTACCACTAATTTAGATAAATATGGTGATAAAGAATAGGTATGGTATACCTTAGGCTTGAGGTCTTACTCACCATTTATAGTTTCTTGGAAATGTTTAAGCCAACTACAAGAAATACAACATTACTCACAGAATATCAACGCTTTGTAATTCACACATTGTACACACTAGCATTTATAGATACATGAAGTAATTCATCTTCATGCAAGGCCTCTAATAACGATAACTGGCAATTAAGAAAAGTCTCCTTACAAGTAATGTAAATAGATATGGCCATAAAGATTGGGTGTGGGATACTAACAGCTTCAGGTCTTGTAGTTATCTAACTCAGAAATGTTAAAACATACTACAAAAATATAATATTATTATATTCTTCACACTATCGACACTACATTACATAATATAAATCCTATATTTCATAATGTGTTAGTGAGCAAGCCCCAAGAGTTCGCTCAATCGGTCAAATCAGTGCCTCGCCAATTGGGAGGTCACAGGGCCAATTCCTGAAAGCTATTGGGGTCAGGTCAGTAAATAGGCCGAGGGGTGTGATCCCCTTTGGGGTTGATCTACCCTAGTGTTGTACCGTGGACGTAGCGGCTACCCAGTGACCATGGGTATCCGTGAACCACACGTGAATAAAGAACCAAACCAAAACAACAAACAAACAAACAAAAAATGTGTTAGTGAGCATTATCATAGGATCAATTTGTTGCTTTGTAGAAAATAAAAATTAAATAGAGATGGAGGTACATCAGGGTAACTACAGATGCATGATGCAATTTATCTTTATCCAAGTCCTCCTATAACAAGAATCGGCAGTTAAAAAAATCTTACTACCAGTAACTTAAATAAATATGGAGATTAGGATTAGATGTGGGATCACTCTGGCTTAAGGTCCCATATCATAGTTTGAAACTTTGAAATAAAGACAGTAAAAACATATTAGTAAGACAATACCTCTGGCTTGAGATCTCGATGAACCACACCCTGAAGATGACAAAAAGCTACAACATTTAAAATTTGAACAACAACAGCTTTTGCATCATCTTCTGAATACTTTCCTCCTCTGCAAAATCAAAGCAGGAAGCAACATTATCCATTCAGTTAAATAAAAATATAAAAATGAATCATCCAAGCTTTATCATCACCCCAGTGCCCATACTACTTCTGACTGCTCTTAAACTGAATTAACAATGGAAACAAAAAAAATCTGCAGAAAAAGAGTAGAGAAAGGGAACACTAAGCCAAAGAAAAGCATGCAATAACACATGCCTCGAAAATTAAAATGTAACTCAGAATTCACATACCTTGAGAGAATCCGTTCTAGCAGCTCACCGCCCTCACATAACCTGAAGCATACAGTAAAGGCTTGTCACTTACAAACCTTGAATCTCATTTACAGCCAAAGTAAAGCAAGTAAAATGTGTAACTAGAATAGAAACATCACAAGGAACCAGCCTGGATTACACTCTGGATCAGCGTTAAAAGAACAAGGCTCTGAAAATAATTATGTTCTGAAATGAGAATTTGGGTAATATATGGTGGTACCATGGGAATCGAAATAGTAACTGACTCACAGCGAAAAAAAAACTGCAACTGAGATACCAGATTTATACTACTTTCAGTCAAAACAAAACAGTCATCTTCCTGTACTATTGGTTAAGGTTTGCAAGAACTTGTTAAATCTATGACTAGTGATTTTAGTGTTTTAAAAATCATTCCATATGCGCTCAGACTTGGCCAAGTTGACCGTGGACCACTTATCAACTCAGCCCTCTGCTTGGTTTAGGGGTCAGCTTGGTACTGAACCACCTGAGCCAAGGCATGGCTCAACCAGTTTGGTACCAAACTGGTCGAACTCAGCCAAGTCCAAACCTAATCAGCTAAGTTGGTCAGGACCCCACCTCAGCACGCTGGTCAATTTGAATAAAACAAAGCAAATACCTAAAACCTAGTTAGTAGCAAACTAAACCATAATCCAAAAACTAGAAAGAGAAACCCACCCCCCCTCCACGCTCCTAGCAAGGCATGGGGCATGTAAGCACTAGCCATGCGGCTTGTGCTTCTGCTAATTCTATGCAGTTGCAGATGTCCCTGAGGAGTCTGAAGACTGAACCATAGGGTGATTTATAGCTCCTGCTGAGGTTTCCCATTTCTAGCAGCAGTGATGAGTTTGATGATTGATCACATTGATCAACGATTTGTCCTGTGTAGTAGGCCAGTAGCTTGTAGCATGTTTTTGAACTTGTTGGACACCTAATCCTAAATGGGTTAGTGTGGAAGTCGAATGGACAAAAGCAGTCCAAGGGACCTTGGGATGTGAATCCCAATGGTCACATAATGTACTATATATGTATATCATTTGTCAATAAAAGTGTACTGCATGTTTTATCTTTCCTAATCCTTTGCTGTCCATGTGTGTTTAACATGGTATCAGAGCGGGCGTACTCCTGCCCTGCATAGTTTCTTTGAGCCATTTGTCTTATGGTCTTTATAAGCAGGTACTATTTTTAGTATTTCTGCCTTTGTAACTCATATCATCCTGATTTATATAATCCGCTGTCCTGGCAATGTTATAATCTGCTACTCAAAGTCTTTCATAATCATTGTTTGCGCCCTCTGCACTCCCTGGGCTGGGCATAATTGCCCCTCTGCGCTCTCTGCCATAATCATTGTTGGCACAATTTTTTCTATGGTCGTAATAACCCTCTGTCGTAACGTTTACTCTACCCTCTCAGTTTTCCATCTTTCAAGAAAGAAGGCGGCTTCCTCTGGCGTGATCGCTATAACGCCACAGAATTGTTGAACAAGCCCGGACTGTCTTGGCTATTTTCCATTGGTATTATAACTATTTATCTCGTACCTCTCGAATGGTAAGTGTCTCATCCTTAAACCATCATTTTGGGGAAGAACGAATCTCTGACGCTGAAAGCCATAGCGAATCGAATCAAAGCCAAGGGCTTGCAATTTCCGGTTGGAAGGATTGCTAAATGTGAGATCAGGCGACTAGTATTGTCCATAATCTGGTGCTTCTACCGGGAGGAAATAGTGTTTGGAGACTGTGTGGTATACGCTGTGGTATACATCGTTTTAAGCCTCTCCATATCCTGACCACCCGCATACATCTAAAGAATGTGCGCCTGTGTGTGCTGTTCAAGTATGAGGGAGTGCTGCGGAAATGGAAATGTGGTAGTGCTGCACAGTTCATGTGTATTCGCAGCGGAAGCGTGAAACGCTGATGGCGTATCAATAAACGAATAAATGACGATGATTTATCAGTCCGGCATAACTGTTTCTTCTGTATTGCTATTCAACAAAATTGGCACACCAGTTCCGTAGGCACTGGGCTCGTCATAGATGTCCCAGAGGTCTCCCAGAGTAAAATATTCCACAGATTCTGCATCCGAATCTTGCCAATAATCGTCTCGGTCCATGTCCTGAATGCATGTCTTTGGCATGTGATGAGCTCGGACATTTGGAGCCGTACATTCCAAAAAGTTTTCCAAGTTAGAATGTAGTGACTGGTTTAAACCAGACATGTCGTAGACTGGACAATAAGTTTCTGCTGTCTGATCATCCATGAGCGACACCAAACAAACACTTTAAATTCGCCCACAAATCCACACAAAAGTGGCTCTCTGCTATACACAGGCTCTCACGGATTCTTCAGTTCCATAATATGCATCAAAAGAGCATATAATGCCGAAGCATATCCTTCGCAGTACTCCACTGTTTTGAGTGAAAATGAATTCAAATTTCACAAAAAATGATTCCAGAAATATTTTCTCTTGTTCGCCTGATTGCAAATGCTCAGAATTCTCGGCTCAGTTGAATGAACAAAATGACTTTCTGAGATTGCGAGAGGTTTTCATTTTGGAAAATTGCAATCTTTTTGTAAATTTGAAAGATCCTTTCAGGACCAGCAAAGGAAGGATCCTCATTGTTTTGGCCCTATCTGACTTTAGACTTGCGGCTAAGTAGATTGGCACCTGAACTAATTATATGCATATTTTTCTAAAGATATACATGTTGCAATGAAGTTGACCTTACCAAGAAAACTATGAGGTGTATCCCTTTCGGTCAGTAAGAAGCTATAAGGCAACAGATATAGGCAACAAAGGTATTCATATGTTTCGTTAAACAGAGGCAAAGGTTCTTCAGAACAAAGATGCCACATATGTTGATTGAGACATAAGCGGGTTATTTTTTGGTACAATAAGAAGGGCCTCCCAGTTACACTTAGAAGTAATCTTCTCACAGTGTTTTGTAACAGTACCCTACAACTGAAATGGTCATTTGTATCTTCAACACAGTGCTTCATCATTCATGTGCAGTGGCATTCAATACTTGTGTTGAATTATATCAAAGATACAGTTTCGGAATTTAAGGTATACAAGAGTAAGGTAGCTTCATCATCTTGTAGGGGTCATTATATCGTCTTTAGCAGTGCAATCACCAGTAAAGAGAGTGGCAAGATCAGAGAACATTGATTCGTACCACAGTCAAGGCATATGAGCATTCAAGTCCTGTCCATGACAGTGTTATAATTATTGAAGTTTTGATAGCAAGTTTGCATGACATTGAATTGTGAGTGATTGTTGCTTCTTCTTCATTGGTTGATAGTTGTGATCAGTTTCTTTAACGTATAAGATAATGAAGAAAATGACCAGACTTGATAATACATTAGAGTTGTTAAATACTCTGATACATTCCACTGTTGATGAGATGGTTAAGATCAACAAAACCTCTCTATTCAATATTAAAATATGTCTACAAAATGCACAGGAGAATATTGAGTTTTTGCAGCTTGAGACAAAGCTACAGCAAGAAGAATTAAAGCATTGGAGTCATCATTCTAAACCTGTTTTTGTTCAAAAGATTGAAACAAACTCCCATAAACAACAAGTTAATAATGCAGCAGTTGTACATGCAGATGCAGAAACTCAGTCTGCACTTCCCAAGCCCATCATTAGACCTTGGGAACAGCTTGTCCACAACAAGCATAGAACCGGTCTTGGTTATGACAAGGACTTGTCCTTTCATATCCCAGACTACTCAAAACCCATTTAGTTTCAGAGTGCTGGATTCATTCATGACAGTTTACCACCAGTTGTTCTAGACTCTGCCCCTCTTCCACAGCAACAACAACAACAGATCGTGAAATGTCAACACTGTGACCGAGTCGGCCATTTGAAAGATCATTGTTTTGATCTTTATCCATGTAAGCATTGTCATAAAACCAGTCATTCTTCACACAGATGCTTCAGAAACAAACGTCCTGCAAGAACAAAGATTCATCTAGGATGGATCGCTTCTTGGCAATGGGCATCAACAGCGAAGAAGATATTCCAAACACATGCAGCGAAGAAGATATTCCAAACACATGTCAGAACTTGTTCCAGAGTATTGAAAAGTCTTGCAATTGCGTTTTCTCCATCATCTCACCTTGTATCTGACAAGGGGGAAATGATGGTCATCTACAAGCTTCAAAGCCACATCAAGCGACCCTGAGCCACAACCTGCCACACCAATTTCAGAGTTGTAGCCAGAGACAAAGATGCTCGTGAACATGCCTTCAGTTGGCAATCTGGGACACTTCCTCTAACATAAGACTTCAGCTTCTTGCCAGTTTTGGAAGAGTTCCAGGAACAAAATTGAGAACACTTCCTCTAGCAGAAGACTCCAGCTTCTTGCCAGTTTTGGAAGAGTTCCAGGAATTGCATTAAGCATTCCAGAGTTGTTGGTCATCCTTAAATCATCACAGGTTGAGACTTCCCTTTTCAGGTTGAAGTTTTACCTTTTATGCGGGGTGAGACCTCCCTTTTATGGTTGAAGGTTTCCCTCTTTAAAACAATAGGATCACTTCATCTAGCAGAAAACTTCAGTTTCTTGCCTGTTTTGGAAAGAGTTCTGGGAACTGCACTAAGCATTCCAGTGTTCGTGGTCATCCTTAAACCATCGCCCTTTATACCAACATTTCAGAGATCACATTCAGCCTAGTGCTGCCATGCATTTTTGCACATTTTGTATTACAGCTCTTTTCTTGGACTCATACATAACCCTTCGGATTAAGGGGGGGAATGTTGGACACCTAATCCTAAATGGGTTAGTGTGGAAGTCGAATGGACAAAAGCAGTCCAAGGGACCTTGGGATGTGAATCCCAACGGTCACATAATGTACTATATATGTATATCATTTGTCAATAAAAGTGTACTGCATGTTTTATCTTTCCTATTCCTTTGCTGTCCATGTGTGTTTAACAGAACTCTAAAGACTATTTAAACCATCATTGATTATGTATTTTATTGTTGCTATGTATTGCACTTGGTGTCATTTCTGTGTATTCACACTTACAACATACAATATACATGACCAGACTCCACATGTTTTGTATCTAATGGTTGGAATCATGCTTTGAAATCTTTAAAATGGTTATTTTTAATTGAAAATTAAATATTTTATGTATTTTTTAGTCAACCAAGTAATTACATATTGGTCTGAGTCATGGCTAAGTCCAAATTGACCTTTGACCGATTCCGGGTCCAAGTTTTAAAACATTAGATTTAACAATGTTCAAATGATAAACTTCAGCTATTTCTTACAAGACATGTTTTTGGTTGGCAATGCTTCTGTTTTTTCTAATTTCCTACTCAGTAATCTTTATCACTAAGTACTCTACAGTTTACTTGTAAATAATATAACGACTAAACAGCAACTTACAGTGCATAGAAGAGCTGTATGAAGCTTGATTCAACAGGCCAACACTACAGAAATGGCATCAATACTTGCTCATGGAGTCAATTCTTCCATTGTGGATGGATTTGATATTTGACTAATTCATGACCTCATTGAAAAGTTGGGAACTTAGGAGACTTCCCAACAGTTCCTATGAATAAATGCAATATTATATTTTTCATTGTAGGAGGCTGAGCTAAGGACAAAGGCATCCTTGTATGTTCAAATTGGGCCTATAAAGGAAGGACGAAGCCATAAGGAATAATCATTGTTTTGTGCACAAGGTTGTGAAACATAGCAGCGCACAAGTTTGTGAGAAGAGTCTTGATTGTGGAGAGCACAGAGAACTTGTTTCATAAGAAATTGGAGGAACAAGTGCGCAAGTATCTAGAAGCTGGTTGAGCACAGAAAAGAGGAGCTGGGGTCCTAAGAAATATGAGCTGAAGTGCGCTAGAAAATAGGGCTTGAAGTGCGCTAGGAAATAGGAGATCAGCACAAGGAATAAGGCTTCCAAGTGCGCAAGGAAGGAGGAGCAGAATTGAAGCAAGACAACAGGGTTAGCAGAGCAAGTCAAAAAGGCGGCAGAGGATTGGTTGCGGGCTGGAGGGCCGAGATCAAGCAGTGACCTAGACCAACTGAGATTTGAGAGAGAAGCAGAATGCTTTCTCAATAGAGACAGATTGCTTTCTAATAGATTCAATTGCTCCAAGACAATCAATAAAATACCACATCAAGCAAGCAGGTTTTCTCTGTTGGGTTTCCTAAGAATACAAGTTTGTCAATATTTGTCTGATGTGTTTTTATCTCTGCATTTTTATTCCACTGCTTCTAAGTTGTTAGGAGGCTCTCTATCTTGGTGAAAGTTAACTAGGTTTCAGTTTTCAGTTATTCATCTAAATAGTTGCAGAATTTAATGGAAATTTAACATGGTATCAGAGCAAAGATCATTATAAAGACCAGCACCAGATTGATAGTTAGTAGACAGCCCAAATCAAGCAGAAAGCTTGTGCTAGAGTTTGAAGAGCAGATCAGTTCTTTGGATAGCAGATGGCATTCCAAGGACTAAGGTCAGATCACAGTTTAGAGGGAGCCTTTAACTTCTCTGCATGGAAGGAGCGGATATCAGTGGTGTTGGAAGATAGTGGGATGCTAGAGTTTGTGAAGCAACAAATTGTGCCACCGACAGATGCCCAATAATTGGCCCAGCATAACAAGAATGATACCAAAGCGAGGAGGATCATTCTTGAGGGGATTAGAAACCATATTATCCCTCACCTCCATGAGAAGAAGACAGCATATGAGATGCTTAAAACCATCTTAGATTTGTATCAAGGTTCCAGTGATGCCAGGAAGTTTTCTCTCAAGGAGAAGCTAAGAAGTATCCGGATGAGCAAAGGAGAGCCCATCACATATCTTTCAAAGGTCACTCAAGTTCAAGATGAGCTAGGTGGTGTGGGCGAGATTGGCAGCAGAAAAAGACCTTGTGAGTCTTGCACTTATGGGACTCCATAAGTCTTGGTATAGTTTCTAGCATGCAGTAAGTGGCAAGAAGGGCCAAGGAGAGGTTGAATCCATTCAGAAGGGCAAGAAGAAGAAGGTGAGTAAGATCAAGTGCTTCCATTGACTTGAGTTTGGGCACTATGGCACTAAGTGCCCTAATTAGGAGGAGTCCAGTAAGGATCATGCGGCTACATCAGCATAGGTAGAAGTGTTTTCTGCCCAGTTCGAGAAAGATTTCTCATTGATAGCTTGCATGACAAGCTCAGCAGAGAGCAGTGCACGGTATATTGATTCAGGAGCATCCTTCCACGTGACTAGGAACAAGAAGTATTTTAGCTACCTGAAGGAGAAGAACATGCAGTTTGAGATTGAGCTAAGAGATGATGGCAAGTACATGACTAGGGCAGTTGGTACTGTCAATTTTCAGAGGGAGTCAGGTACTCCTCTCCATCTCAAAGATGTCCTCTATGTTCCAGGCATGGAGCAAAATCTTTGTTTCGGTAGCTAACCTTGAGGCCCAGAGTTATGATGTCGTCTTCAACTGAGGTAAGGCTTACCCCCAACACTTAACTTTTGGATGTAAGAAGCAAAGAGTTGTGAGGATGAAGAATCTCTACAAGTTCCAGGTAGAGACATGTGCAGCCTTGAGCAGCAAGGCAGGGAGTTCTCAAAATAGAGAAGTGATGGTTGAGGAAATCAGGGCTTTGAGAAAGTCCTTAGAGCAAGAGCAAGTTAGAGTAACAAAGAAGAAGCTACTCAAGATGGAGCCTCGACCAGTATCTCGATTTGAGTCTCAGCTAGTGGGCAATTGGGCTAACCAGCAGGATGATGAGGAGCAAATCCCAGGGAAAGTGGATCACCCACTCAGTTAGTGACTCCCAATATAGGGAGAGTTCGAGCCAAGTGGGAAGACAAATTGTTTAGGGAGGATGAGAAGAGAGCTGGACCTCCCAGTACCACCTTCAGGTAGAGTAAGCAACCATCGAGATACATAGAGTACATGGCACTTACGACTAAGGTGACAAACTCACAGAGCATAATTGGAAAGAACAGGGCTTGAGATCAGATTCCGTAGCAGAAAGCAGGGAAGTCTTCTAGTTCAGAGGGAGCAATTGCAACAACGTATAATGTGGTGGTGTTGAAGACAAATCCAGGTGGACGAGGTTCTTCCAAAAGTACCTTCCTCGCTAAGAGGTAGTATTAAAAATGTAGTGAGCAAGGTCTTCTAGCTTGTGCCTTAGCCTGTGACGACCTTGAAGTGTCCTTCTATCAGCATGAGTGCAAGCTCATGAGTTAAACATCAGTTATGATGACTTATTTCCGGTTTACTAGAATAATCATCAAAATTACATGCATAGAGTTGGAGCTTTAGTTAAGTGGAATCTTCATCAGTTTTACAAGACGAGGTGGCAATTACAGGTTGAGTTAGAACGAGTTAGTCTCCAGTGTTGATTGGAGAGAGAACGTGTTAACAACTCCACTCTCAGTTAACTCGCAATCAGAACTCAAGTTCTAAATTTTGAACTGCGCCTTCTTGCATGTTCAAATTGGAGACAAAGCAGCTCACAAGTTTCTGCGAAGAGTCTTGATTGTGGAGAGCACATAGAACTTGTTTCCTAATAAATAGGAAGAACAAGTGCACAAGTATTTAGGAGTTGGTTGAGTGCAGGAAGAGGAGTTGGTGGCCTAAGAAATAGGGGCTGAAGTGCGATAGAAAATAGGGCATGAAGTGCACTAGGAAATAGGAGATCAGCACAAGTAATAAGGCTGCCAAGTGCGAAGGGAAGGAGGAGCATAATTGAAGCAAGACAGCAGGGCTTGCGGAGCAAGTCAAGAAGGCAACAAAGGATTGGTTGAGAGCTAGAGGGTCGAGATCAAGCAGTGATCTAGGCCAGCCAAGATTAACCATATCAGCTGAGATTTGAGAGAGAAGCAGAACACTTTCTCAATAGAGACAGATTTCTTTGTAATAGATTCAATTGCTCCAAGACAATCAATAAAATACCACATCAAGCAAGCAGGTTTTCCCTGTTGGGTTTCCTGACAATACATGTGTGTCAATATTTGTGTGATGTGTTTTTATCTCGGGGTTTTTATTCCGCTGCTTATAAGTTGTTAAGAGGCTCTGTATCTTGGTGAAAGTTAACTAGGTTTCAGTTTTCAGTTATTAATCTAAGTAGTTTCAGAGTTTCATGTAAATTTAACAGTAAACTCTTGGATAAGAAGACATCTTTGAAATTCAAGGATAAATGAACCAATATGCTCTGGGATATCAAACACAGAAACTAAGCAAGTGCCCAACTAAAATTTCATGAATTGTCATTGCAACAGAAAGCATGACATTTCTGAAATCACGAGCCTGTATCATAATATTCAGACATCAAGGAGAATAAGGATATAATAAGGTTTTGGATAAAGGTTGTCACATAAATGATAAATACTTGAGAATCGAGATGTTATGACATCGAGATGAATTTGGTCTTAAGCATTAACATATCTCGATATATGAGATAAAATTTAGCACAGTTTACCAAACAGAGAAAGGGGCAAAAAAGAAAGATCAGATAGAAACGCCTAGGCATTTGTCGTGATCATATAGAAGTTCATACAAAACCATTACACATTTAGGAAAATGAACAATTTAAGATAATATCTCAATATTTTTGTGATTTAAGTCGTAGTAGTATTTATCATCAGACTGGAAGCCTATAAAATTATTCGCTATGCACATTGACCAAAGAGTCGAGGCCAAGATACAAGGAATGTTCTTTGCATAGGGAGATGAAAAATAATGGATATGTTACTTTTTGCTTTGTTTTTTCTGCGACCTTAACAAAGCAACCTCAATTGTTTTGTTTTGTCTGAACTTGGTTATTCCAATTTCATAGCTTGTGTTCTGATACAGCACTATCGGCTATATTCTAAGCTAGGGGAATACCTGAGTCTTAAAAAGTCCATTACATGAAACCTGATTTCTCCAAGTATATTTGGGAATGTCATTTTTTCTCAATAATAAACATAGCTACCTAAATTTCTCAGCTTCAAATATTTTCTTGCAAAAATCCTATCAGGGTAAGGAAAATTTGGGGTTCAAAAGTGTACCACACTGAACTGAAGCTTCTGAAGCCAGATTAATCAACGACTTTAGGGACTATATTGTGTGTGCAAACAATGTGTGGTCCCCCACCCCAGGAGTAGAACTCAAGACCACCACTCTCTATTGGCAGAAATTACCATAAAGTCATGGACTTAACATGCTTTATTAAGTTTGGGTTCCTTCGGGCATATTTCTGAACGGGTTCTTGCCTGAAGTTATTTACATAATTTTCTCAGCTTCAAAATTTCCAATGCAGCTGGCATCATAAATGTACTGGAGTAATAAAAAAATCAGTCTTGACAATTGCATTAAGCTTGGGCTCTCCAAGCCACATTTCCAGTGACAATAGGCACTCCGTTGTCTGTATAAATGATATGACATCATGAGGATTGAAACTCAGAAACACAATTGGTAATCAATCACCACCGAGAAAACACAAGCATGATCCATATTTTATCATTGGCCTTGCTTTGGTTAAAGAGAAGATCTTTCAGCTGATTCCATTCACACCAATTAGCAGTTTATTTATAGTGCTACGTCTTTTAATGTCATTTTAAATCATCACAGTCTTCTCATCATGTCAATGCCAAACCTTTTACATGTAAGGGGGATTCAAAATAACAATTAATAAGATTGAAAACATAAATCAAAAAAGCATAAACTGTGTGCATCCATCAATTAGGATCGCAACATTCCCTGCATGTTTAAAATACTGCTCTCAACTTAGGTAGGAGGAAAACTTCTTTACATACTATGGCATAGCAAGAAAACATATAAAGAGGAAATTGCACTTCGAACTTACTCCATTACTATATATACATTTGAATTGTCTTCATATGCTTCATGAAATTTCACCAAGTTATGGTGTCCTGTCAATGCTCTGAGAATTTTTACCTCCCGCCTAACATCCTCAATGGCAATGGCTGTGGTCATCTGTTCAACAAAATTGCATATGCAGATGAGAGAAACACTTAGCTTGTTATTTTTGGTATTGATCTATTAATGCTCTTTGAAGAAACTTGAACAGCTAAACTGTCTGAGCACTACTATAGTTAACAGAAAAACAAAATGCAAAGATCACAAACAAGTATTACAACTCTCACGTCTTACATTAAGTTACAAAGATCAAGTATGACAAAAAGCACAAGAAAGGTATTGTCATGGAAACAAAAGATTCATTAAAGATTAAAAAATGCCAACATAAAAGAAGAAAAGGATCAACTGTGAATTATGTTTTGATCTGGTATTCACGATATCACAAAATACAAATTACAGCCTTCTTAAATTAACAAGAACTGACTAGGATATCATTGACAGATGCTGTATTCTGAAGAGAACAAGCTAAGCATGTAAGATTATTCACTTGAGATGAAACAATACAGATTTCAGAGAATAAAATTAAGCACAACCATTGATTGGATACATCATATAACCATCGAACTTAAAACTCGCGAAAGAACATGTCATCCAATCTATAATTTCTAGGGGGAAATAAAAGAAAATTTGAAAATTTCCAGCTAAATAAATGCTTCAAATTTAGCCTTCCTTGGACCTCCACTAAACCAAAACAAAGGTATGTAGCATTATTTTGGTACAGTTTTGTTACTTGTACATGGGTTCAATATTGGCTCTCTTGTTAAGAAGCTCCAAGGACTGCATTCAAAAGAGTACCAGAGAGTAATGTCCATGTTACTGTTACTGTGTTCTTTCAGTGGATAGGTTGTCCTATGCTAATTTGACTGTGGCTTAAGAATGTGGTGAATATTTAACAAATGGATAATAAAAAAATAAATAATAATAATAAAAAATCAGGTTAACATCAAGATGCAAGTTGAGAATTTTCTATGTTACATCCAGCCCTCATAAGAAGAAATGTAGCTTTAGAGAAAAGGGTAGAGATTCTGTACACATTCAATTGACAACATACTACATATACGTAACTTCGAAATCAATGTCTAATCACTGGGACCAGTTTAACGTCTTCCAATGGTTTGTTCCAACTTCTATATAGTCATTAATGAAATTAAAGGCCTTCTTAAAATCACATTTCAGAATAAAACTAAGAAATACATTTGGTTTTTAAATATAATTGTCAAACATCTCACTAGGAGATGATAATATATTTGTCGTGCATACAGAAACAATAAAACAACAAGAGAAATATGCCCATCATGTCTTTTTTGCACTAAAAAATGCTCATTGAGGTTAACTCAATCTATTCTCAAAGAAGTAATAAAATTACTTTAAAATTGCACCAAGAGAAGTGAGATCACTACAGCCCAGGGTGGGAGAGATCTTAATTAACATATGTACATATTTGGGTACCACTAATAAAATAAAATATAGAAAATTGGCATGACATCTAATGTCAAAGAGAAAAGAATGACCCAGCAAAAAAACTATCATAGATACATCCTAATCCTGGATCTTTTAAGTGCTGATAGGTTTGCACCTGGGTCCTTTATCCGTCTCAGTGTTTAATAGATCCAGTATTAAGATGGATCTATGTTAGTGAAGATAAGAACATATACTACAAAAGATGTGGACCAGTCAAGTAGGAGCACATAGTAGTTGAGTAGTCGATTTAGCTCCATGAATCCATCCACCAGTTAAAACTCCAGGCAAGAATACAGCACATTCACATCCTGTAAAAGGTGATGTTCCACTTTCCTCCCATTACATTCCCTTCCCAAAAGAAATGTAGATCAACTCAAAAGACGCCTCTACTGAAATAAAGAAAATCCACTTCTTGAACCAAGAAGGTGCAAAACACAAAAAAATAAAGAAAAGGAAGATGAATGTTGGCTAAGAAAAATGACATGAACATGTGAACATTTCTTCTTTCTTTTCTTTTCTTTTTTAATAGTCTTGTATCAACTTTCCAAATAAAGGCTAGCCAATATCTTGTATGTAACATGTATTTTAAAATATATGTGTAACTGTTTCTAATTTTTTTATATCCCTCTTCATAGTAAGGGCAAGCCAATATCTTTGGGTGGCATATATTTTAAAAAATCAGTTATTGCAGATTGAGTAAGTTTCAAAATTCAACAAATATCTCAAAGTAAGTACTTTAATAAGAGGCAAGAACCATTTCATGTTATTCAAGCCCAGTATGTCTTATAAGAGAGTTTAAGACACTGCAATGAACAATCTTAGTTTAAAAGACAGAATGCTAGTTCAAAAGAATTGTGAAATTATAAAAATATACATATGCTGGTCCATATACCTATTAGATACACACACACTCTGATCCAAAGACAAAGGGATCTCGTGTCAATTTGGCATCCCGCTAGGCTTACATCCAATTATTATTATTATTATACATTGGAATCCACCTAAAGGTAACTGGATCAAATTAAACATTGATGGAGTAACTAGTGGTAAACCTGGACCTCCAGGTGCTAGAGGAGTACTTAGAGATAATGATGAAAAACTCCTAAGCATGTACTACAGATTCCTTGCTGTGGCTACCAATAATAAAGCAGAGATTCAGGCATTGATGGAAGGTATTAAACTATGCCTCAATCATGGAATCCAAAACATTGAGGTGGAGGGAAATCCAAAAATTAAGTGTTGATTTTTTATTTATTACTACACAAAGCCAACAAAACCTATTGGTTCCTCCTCCCCCCCCCCCCAAAAAAAAAAAAAACAAACTCCCATCTAAACCATGCCGCCCAGATTTATCCTCCCCCTCTCTACCCAAATCAACATTATGAGTTGATGGTCGCGTCCACATTTATTAACAGATCTATTACATATCTATGATAAGAATGCTGGTGTTCTCGAGACACTGTTTAACCCTGCCATCCCACAAATCCAAGATTTTCATCCCTGGCAGTCCTCTTCAATCAATTTCACTCCACCATGCCTCATCCTCGGTATGAACGGAAACAACGGGCAAAGGAAATAAAAGGCACATAAGGGAACAGGAGGCAGACCCTGCCAGCGACCACACATGTGGGGGTGCATCAGTCCCAGACTGCAAGACGTTTAATCACTGACGGGGTAAAAGAAGGGCCCTATTGATGATGGCCGGGAACTGAGGAGGGAAGAGATACACCAGGCGATGTTTCTTCAACAGAATTTAGAAAAATTTCTGGACTCTGAAAAAACAATCAAGCAGATTTCTGAAATGGAAACTAAGGTGAAGAATGAAAACATGCACATTAATAGCAGGCTCGATGAAATCACAACCAACCAAGACATTAATGGCTCCAATCTCAGGCAAATTAATGGAGACCTTGTATACTTGAAGGTAATGTTTTCAAATGATGGTAAGTCGACACTTGTAAACCCTTCTCAAATGCACTTCTGTTTTTTGCTCGGAAATGAGCTTGGGGAAAGCACAGGCACTCTTTAGCTGCTTCCGGATAAGCCTGAATCCCAGAATGTTATGGGTTCTTTAAGTTTTTATGCTGATGCCTGTCCTAGAACTCAAGGATTGTCAACCAGTAAGGAAGGTTAAAACAACGAAAAAATTTAATTAGCTTATGATCGTAATGATTTCATGGTCACTCTCTAAAATAGAATGTTATTTAAGGCTTACCAGCCTCCTTTCTGTTTTGTAGACAGATATCTATGAAGGTGATAATCTGAAAATCGAAGGTTCTGGACAGTAGTCAATATTACTCTTCCAGGTGGCCATATAAACAGTTTTCTAGCTATATATACACATGCATATAGATCCTGAACAAAATTTCAGGTTTTTCTCGTTCTATTATTTTCACGGAAACAGTCTAGTTGGGACTGAAACCCCCTGATAAGCCCAAGACGACTGGATGCCTACAAAAGGGAGTTGCTTGAGAATTAAAGTCATAAAATTTAGAAAATGCATTAATCATTTGAGACACGGAAAAATATATAGAGATAATTGAAAACGAAGAGTAGTAACCTTGGCCTTGGATATGATCTTGACGGCGACAGACTGGCCCTTCAGCTCTCCTTTCCGGGACTTTGCAAAGCAAGTGTGCCCAAAATGTCCACGCCCAACCTCGTAACCGAGATCGTACTTTGACGAGAAATTCTTGCTGAAGCCAAAACTTTTATCCAGAACGACTTCTTCGCTCTCGCTCCCTTCAGGAATCGTAACTTCGTTGGGCTTTACAGCCCCTTGCCGTCTCGCAAGAGCAGCCTTGATATGTTTTGCAGGGGACGGAGGAGGGAACGGCCGCTTGAAAAAACGCCGAGGAGTCGAATTTGCCGGCGAATTGCGGAAATTACTGTTTGCGGGGCTAGGGCTATAGAATGGAAACGGAGAGGGTTTGCTGATTCCGTCAACAGAAGGGGATTCACCGATCCTACATTTGTCATCCTCATTAGAAGCGCCTCCATTGTTTTCCTGTTCTTGTGGTTGCGGTATAGGAACTTCCGGTACTGCCACTTTCCCATAGCAGATTCCCATGACAGGCAGACGGTAAAATCAACAAGAAATAAGGCCAAGAATTTCAAGCAAATGCTATTATCACCAAAGGCTTGAATCACTCAATAATATTTGAACAAAGCCAAACAGAACCGAAAGATATACATGGTCTTAACGAAGATGCACATCTCAATCCTCAAAGCTTTGCCAAAAATGCCACTGCAATTCTCCCAGTTTCCGGAAAATACAAAAAGGAACCACAGATCCTCAATTTTTTTCGGAAACAGATCTTTGAATATCGAAATATGGGGATCAAAAGACGCCACCGTGAAATCCTCTCTTCTTCGCCCAAAAAATGTCACTGGGAATATTGAGCAAAAGGCTTGCCGTTTTCCTACTAAATTAACGAAGGCGCAGATCTACTGAGCCAACAATTCAACTCCCAGAAAAAGTGACGTGCGATACCCTTCTTCTCCTGCAAGTATTCCTCCTCTTCCTGCAAATTCCTTTTCTGCTTTCACTGTTGTCTTCCTTCCTTGACGGGTTCGTTGCCTTGGATTATTGTGGTTGTTAAACAGTGCCCTACTTTCCAGTCCAACGGAACCCTAACGCCGTGGGATGAGGATGAGAGATGACGAAGGTGACTTTCAATTAATGTAATGATATATAATCGTCGATAGGCGGACCCAGCCTGGCCAGAATTTGAGCCCACTTTATTTAAAATCATTAATTACGACACCAAATTTGGATTTGTATGAGATTTGGGGAATAACGACGGGTGGTAACTTTGAATTCTCTTAAACTTTCTTGGGGTTTGTCTAATTTGACACAATTTGTAGAACTACTCTTCAAATTAAGTTAAGAAAAATCATTTCCTCTGTGGCCATCATGGCTGGCTGATGCCTTTTCATTGAATTTAAAGGATCTAGGTAAATGCCGCGTAATCTAGTGTGGGGAAGCTGTGCCCTAGCTGTCTGTATCCGTATTAGCTCTGTAGCTGGAGCATTCAAAAAAAGGCGTGCCGTGTTTCTTTTGGCACGGCATAGCTTTATGGAGGTTTAAGGTTTGAATCAATGATATTTATACCGAAGGGCTGCTGCTTTATTCCGGGCTTCCATTCTCATAATTCTCAATTCTGCATGGACTCATCCAGATTTCTGAGGATCTCTCAGGTGTTTAATGAGCGCCATGAGCGAATCTGAACTTTCTGGTACCTTACTATGAAAGTAAAGAGGCTTGATGTTGCCCGATTGCCAGATGGGATTGCTTGCGCTGTAAGCAAATAATACGAGCATTTCGATGCTGAAAAATTCGATTGCAGAGCTCATTACTCGTCTAGTCACCTCACCTAACGAATATTTATTTTTAAATGTAAAGCGAAAGATTCCATTCCGTCAGTAAAAGGAAAAATAAATAAGTTGAACGATTCAACTCAACTTTTGTTTCTTTCCAACGATTCTCTTTACCATGCATTAACAAACATACATTTATTTTATTTTCCAATTTTTATATCTTTAAATTTATTTTAATTTAGTATATAATCTTTTGGTGAAAAAGTTATGGATAGACCTTAATTTAAAATAAATAAAAGTTTATTTTTATTTTTAATTTAATTCGACGACAACAAAGAGTACACCGACTTTGATTTAATAACGGATGAGAAATTTCATTGGTTGCTAATTTTCGTTTTTTGTTTTTACGGTGGTAAGATTTCGTGAAATTTATTTTTAAATGATACCTACTTAATTCTATTTTTTAAGAAGTTAATTTTTTATTAAATGATAGAGAGGTATTTCTATTTTTTACAACGTACAGAGTTGATTCGATTTTTTAAATGAGAGAGAGAGTTCATTCTATTTTTATAACGTTATGGTTTTAAATGATAGAGTTAATTTTTTTTATGAGTTAATAGAGAGAGTTATTTCTATTTTTTTCATGGTTATTTTTTTAATTAAATATGAATAAAAAGAAATTTGGATTTTTTTAAATAGGTTGATATTAGTTTTATATTATTTTAATTCTGGTGATTTTATATTTATATGTTATATCTTAAATTTTTTAATCATAATTTTAATTATATCTATATTTTATAAAATTGTTTCTATTGCATTTTTAATGGTTTAAGCAAGAATCAATATCATCTGCTTTTTGCCTTTTTGCTCTTTATTATTAAGTTTTATGTCGTTTTCACTCAAAATAATTCTTAAAAAAAAATTATCATTCATGTTAATTATCTTGTGTGTAGATTAGGTACTCTAAGTATAACCTTACTCTTAATTGATGGAAGTTCCATTTTTAAGAGAAAGATTGGATGAAGTCTATTATTTTTAATGTTGGGTTCATTAACTAATAAATACTTCTAAAATTTACTTATTTTTCCTCCAAGTTTTTCCAATATATATTGCAATCTCCACATCCATGTTAAAAAGAGTTTTTTTGCTTTTCCAAAAAGTCAAAAATATGTGATTTTGGAATTATTCTCAAAACCAAAATAGAGTTGTCATTCTCCAATATTCCTTTAATGAACACAACGCTTTTATTTGAGTTTGCAATAAAGGTCAACTCTAAGACACTTATACATATTAACTTCCTCTAAGTTGTTATGGTCATGCAAAAATTAGAGTAACTAGTGCTCTTTGATTTCATAGTAGTGGCCTTCATCTCTTCATTCTTCATTTACATGCCAAAGCTAAAACAAATATATTTTAGATTCTTAGTTGTTTGTCAAGATTAGTAAGACACCTTCCAAAGAGAATAATATTGTTAGCATAAAGAAGGATGATTAAGTAAACACTACTCATCGATTCTTTTCTTTATCATTATGTACTCAATATTACATGACAAAAAAGTTCCCTTCCACAGGACATGATACTTCTCCCAACACAATAAATCTCAATCCTTTAACATACAACGAAGTGATGCCATATAACTTTTAAATAAATAATATGGCCAGAGAAGACCTTTTTTTTGACATAAAAGCTTCCTTTTGATGTGACCTAATGGTTGGGGTGTTATCTTATTAATAATCAAAGTTCTCACCTTGATAGGCATAGATCCTTTGAGTGTGCGAGAGGGAAGGTATTTGACCTCCCAAAATTGGTTTTCCAGCATCATCAAAGGCGTTTAACACATGTTCAATAAAACAACTTGACTTAAGTGAATGTTTTCTAAACTAACATTAGAAAAAAAATTATATTGGTAAAAAGGTTGTAACGAAGAATCGTTGTAGAGATGCAAAAGTTTGGGCTTCTTGCCCCAAAAATACAACAATCCATGACAAAATATGGCTTACAAAAATTAATATTCTTTCCCAATATAGATCAATTTTATACATCCTAGATACATATATCTCGTAGAACTGTTAGTGTATGGTAAGCCTTATAACACATTCAAGAAGTCAAAAGAAATAGAGGATGGGTTACTCAATGATTTGGAGCTCACTCATTTGTAGAGTCAATAGGTGTTGCCTATCCACTTTGTGATTATATGGTTGGATAGGGAGGTTCTTAAAGTTGGATTATGGTTTCTCTAGGATCAAATAACATGTTTTCCTTACAAGCTATAAGTGTAACACTGTAAGATGAGAAGTTGAATTTCCTTTTCCAAGATTAAAATTCATTGTTTGAATAACCAAGGAACTCATGAAAACTTTGTTTTCCATGAGTTCCAATTGAAGAGAACTAATTTATCGATCTCTAGCTTGTAAATTGTCATTTTGGTCTTCAATTGACTTTCCAAATCCTTGATTGTACCCTCGTGGCTTTCCAACATTTGCTTGGTGCAACAAAGCTCGTTATAGTCCATGTTAGAATGTTGTTGAATTCCTTCATATTTGGTGACCTATGTTGGATTCCAACTTGAGTGAAAGATTGCATCGCCAATTGGAGCACTCATAGAGACAAAGAAAATGCTATAAATTAGGGATGCAGCTTCTCCAAAGGGCCAAAAGATAGAAGGAAGTTGGACCCCATTTAGTGCAAAGCTCTTAGGGAAATGCAAATATTCACTTAATTGAGCCAAATTTTCCCAAAAAATATAGATTAAAGGGGAGAAATTTGAGGTTTAGTGTAACCTGAGTAAACTTGCCCAAACAACCACCATAAAACTTGAGGGGCTCAAGTCTATCAACATTGTTAGAGTTAAAGGCCTATTTGAAGTGGGGAGGTGAACACCAAGAAGAATATTATTGAGCCAAAGAAGCTTTGTCTCCATGCAAGATTTGGTTGTATCCTTGAGATGGGGTATATAATGAACCACTCTATTTCACATGGTTAAAATCCCAATTGTGTCGTGACTAGATATGGTTGAGGAATTATGGTATGGAGTAGAGGAATTGTTCTTTGTGCGAAGGTGGTGGGAAGGTCTTGTTGGCCATCTCCTATTTATGATATGGGGAAACTCCATGTCATGGTCCTTGACTCACCTCATGTTTGCACTACAATAGAACTTTGTTGCGAATTTATGGTATTGTTGAACATAAGATTTGGAATCTATAATAAGGACCTTGATTTTTCTTTTATTGTCAGATTTGCTAATTGATCTGCCTCTTGATTCTGATGAGGAAGGATATAATAACATGATAAAGTGTCTGATCTCTCTTTCTCGTGCCTTATTCATTCCAAGATGGAGGCCAACTGATGTTCCTTTGTGACAATATTATAGGGAAGAAGCCTAATAATAATAGATGAGTGCCTGAGCGCTATTAACCTAATTACTTTGATGCTATTTGCTAGTTTAAGACCTTGTAACAATGTATATGCTTATGTTGTATTATTTGTGGCCCGTTGAAGACTCCATGCATATAATTACAATTATGTCCCTCTAGAGTTGAAGATAAACCAACCACCCCCTTCATAAACTATCTTTATAAACTAACATAGATCTCTTCGGTCTAGATTTGTTAAAAAAACAAAAATCTCAAACCTCTTTATACTTAAATAAATTTATGTTAGGTATTTATTATTTTATTTGACTTATTATTATTATTTTTTAATTATAAAAAAAATATATCTAGATATATATATATATATATAATATATAATATAATATATATATATATTTATTTTTTATTTTTACACTAAAAAATTTATCTCTTTTTTTTCATTTTAAATTATTATCATTACAATGTATTTATGTACACTAAACTTTAAAGTGCACCTAATTTCTCTAAACACTTTTGAAAAAAAAAAAGTCATAAATACAACCACCCTAACTAATTCAAAATTGAGTCTAAACTCAAAACTTAGTTGACTCACAACAAAACACCCTTTAAATATAAACTGAGTGGGCAAATATTGTAAACATAAAGCATTGTACCGGAGCATACACAAAATATCAAATTGTAATTTGCACCAATTTTACATCCAATAAAAACTTTTGTAATGATTTGGAAGTGGCCCCATCTCACCCATAATCAAGCCCATCTACTTTTCACTATCAAGCCCACCTACCCACCTACGATTCATTATCTTAGAGGCTTGACTAGTGTAAATAAATATCAAAACTTATCACTTCATGCCAAATGAGAAAGTTAATCCAACTTTCCACTCTACTTCCATAATATTATTAAAGGAAAAAAAGTAATGTAATCTTCCACTCCACTCCACCTTAACCACGAAGTTACCTTTGAAAATAGGGAAGTGTAAGTATTGGTTACAGGAGAACCAACCTTTAGTCCACGCAAATGTGGAAGAAAACTTAAAAAACGTTTCTTAAGGTTTCAAATCACCCCTAATAAACACTCACTCATAATGTGAATTCAAAACTTTACAATAATTTTAAATTCTTAATTGACAATTGGGAGAAGATTTGTACTTTTAAAGAATTTTTTATTTATGTGGATGAAAATTGAGATGAGATGAGATGAGATAAACTTGTAATGGGTATTCATGAAAATGAGTGATAACTTATTTGATTGGATTTTTGTTCCCTTGTACTTGTACTTGCATCGGCATGTTTGCTTGTGACGGAGAAAAGAAGACAGTTTTATCTTTCCAAAGAATTTAAGAAACATTTAATGTCGTCACTAAAAGTTAAATGCTAACGACCAATCAAAATGTAACTACCATTCACACATTAATCTAAGTGGTTTAAGAGGCATCACATCAAACATGTTGAAATGAGCTTTTCAAGATTCAATTCAATTAGATATATGGGCTCACCGGAAAAAATGCATAAAGCTTCAATAATACTTTAGATTAAAGTTTCCAACTTAAGCGCATGAACCCTTATGGTATGAGGAACCACGATTCCAAGTACCACGACATACATAGGGCATCTAAAAGACATCATGAAACATGTATGGGAAAATGCCCAGGGGATGTGAAGGGCATGTCAATTTCATATTGTTTTATTTTATTACCCCATATACCCTCCTTGGGGACAGAGACACCTTCCAAACCATGAAGTCATCACTTGAAGAGAGACATGCTACCAAGAGCCCAACTGGTTATGATAAACTCAATTTTGGTAAATCATATATTAAGGTAATTTTGTAAGCATGGAATTTATGAACCCTTATACTTGTATTTATGGAAGTCATTTCACTTTAACTACTTGCCCATTTCCACCATGAATGTCTTAGAATAATAACTGCTTAATTTTCAAATTTCACAAACACCATCAAAATTTCCCTATTTTGCAGAGATTGATTTCAATAAATAATAAAGATGAAAACCAATATCTCAATTTAATTTATATAAATATAAAGTTATTTTGTTAAAAAAAATTATGATGATAATAAATATTTATTAAAATGTATTGTTTTTAAGTATATTATTTGATTGAGTTTACAAAGTTAAAATGTTGGGAAAGTCTTACTTTATAGCTTATATAGTTGAACCAGGTGGAAAAGATAGAATAAGGGAGATCAACCTCACTATATATTTTTAAGCATGGTGGAATTACGAATTCTTTATCTATATTCATGAGTGTTGTTTATTCTTACTAGTTTCTATTATGTTAGATCTAAGGATTTTGTGATCCATAATGTAGATAGATGTCTTTCAGATTAATCACATTATTAGGATTCAATCAACGTTTCGAACCAACTAATGTGGTCCATCCTCAGGACAAGGTGAAGAATCAATCAATCTTAAGGAATAAATAGCATGAATGCATCATTGTTCAGAATTAGTTGTTGAAAATTAGTCATTGGTAAATTAGTTAATAAAGTAAGTAAAATATTATTTAAAAATTAAAGGTAAGGAGTTATCTATTAAAATATTATATGTTTCTAAGTAAATAAAAATATTTTATTCTAATGTTTTAATAACTAATTATGTAGTGAGAGATAATAGATATTATCAATTTATAAAATATTATTAGGGGCTAACTTATTCCAAATAAATAAAATATACCTATGTTTAATTGTATAGAACTAGAGTTATAGGTTAAGAAATGGTTCTAGAAATAAATCATAATATATAAAATGAAAAAAGAGTTATTTATTATTATTTAAATCTAAAGAGGCTATTAGGCATATACATATATCGGTTATATTAACTGACTTAATAATAATAATATTGCGAAAAATAAACAAAACAAAAAAGACTCATCTTTTATATATATTCAGAAAGATGAAGGTCAAGAGGGGAACAAAATAATAACTAATATCTAGAGGGTTACAAAAATATGTATAATATAAAAAGGAGGCAGTAAGAAAAATAATTACTAAGTAAAACAAATGGAGTTAAAGAAGAAAATAATAGTAAAAATATAAAAACCTAAAATAAGCTAGAAATAAAAAGTAAAAAGGAGAAGAAAGGGAGGTAGAATCAAGAAGCGAGAGCCGGAGTCTAGCTCTTACTTAATTTCCAACCATCATCCCTATTAAGATTTATGGCATGCCTCTCAATCTCAATCGCTTCCCTAAGCTTCTTATGGTGGAATTGATCAACCTTAGCCAACTAAGTCAAATTAACTTAGTTAACTATTGCAAGTTGTTATGAGAATAGAATTTGGATTTAATTTCTAATTTAATTCAAGGAAAAATTGAATTAAGATTTCTTATTGCTATTTTTAACATTCCCTCTCAACAAGAAAGGGGTTATTTGCTACCCGATCTTGCCTTTATGGAACTTGAATTTGCATCTTGACAAGGCCTTTGTCAAAATATTTGCATCTTGTTCCTCTATGGGAATGTACTCCAACAACATATTTCTCTTTTGCACACAATCTCATAGATGATGATACTGAATATCAATATGCTTTGACCAATCATGAAAAACTGGATTCTCAGAGAGTTTGATACAACTCTGATTGTCACAGTAAATCACTATTGGACCCATCTGTTGACCAAACAAACCAACCAGAATCTTCCTCATCCAGATAGCCTCACAAGTTGCTTGACTAGTAGCCATGTACTTTGCTTCTATTGAACTAAGTGCAACTGATCTCTGCTTCATGTTGTACCAAGAAACAATTGTTGCCCTAATATTGAAGATCCCACCTGATGTGCTCTTCCTGTCGGATGGACTCCCTGCCCAATCTGCACCAGTGAAGCCTTGAAGATTCACTCTCTTTTTTCATCTGTACCAAAGGCCATACTGAGTAGTGCCTCTGAGGCATCTCAACACATGTTTGGCTTCCTTCCAATACAACTTGGTCGGCTTAACCATTGCTTGACTAAGTTGGTTAATTGCATAACACATGTCTGGTCGTATGTTCACTAAATACATGACTGAACCCACAAGTTGCCTGTAAGTAGCCTCCACTACTTCAGTGAAAGTAGCATCCTCTTTCCTCCATTTACCAGCTAAATGAGTCTCCATGGGTTTACTACTCTCCATGTGGAACTTCTTAAGTATCGCGTTGGCATGCTTCCCCTGATAGATAAACAGATCCTCATGACCTTGCCATACTTCCATCCCCAAAAAGTAGTGCATGAGCCCCAAGTCCTTCATTTCTAACTCTCTTGCAAGATCCTCTCTACAAGACTTGATCAACTTATCATCACCTGTCATAATCAAATCGTCGAAATATAAAACAATAATCAACAATACACTTTCAACCACAATATGGTAAATGTTCACATTTGCTTCATTTTATATGAAGCCCAACCCAGTGAAATAGCTATCGAACTTGGTGTACCAAGCACAAGGTGATTTTTTAGTCCATACAACGCTCACTTGAGTCGGCACACATGTGAGTCTCTATTGAAGGTCTCAAATTCTTCAGGCTGCTCAATATACACCTCTTCCTCAATCATGTCATTGAGGAATGTTGTCTTTACATCCATCTGATGTATCTTCCATCCCATCTGCACTGAGAATGCTAGAATGGACCTGATTGATGAGTACCTTGCAATGGGAGCAAAAGTCTCATCGTAATCAATCCCCTCCACCTAAGAAAACCCTCTAGACACAAACCCGAACTTGTGTTTCTCCACACTACCATCCGCTGCTTACTTTACCTTGTAAATCCATCTAGAACTCACCACTGACTTGTTTGTCGGTGTTGGGACCACATCCCAAACACTGTTCCTGACAATGGATTCATACTCCTCAACCATGGCATCAACCCAAACTAGTTACTACACTACTTCCTCAAAAGAGGATGGCTCAATCTCTACACATCCGCTCATAAGAGCCATGTAGCTAGTGTATCTCTCCAGTGACCTCCTCTACCTGTGTTGTGA
The DNA here is from genome assembly GCA_000404065.3 of Pinus taeda. NCBI lineage: Eukaryota > Viridiplantae > Streptophyta > Pinopsida > Pinales > Pinaceae > Pinus > Pinus taeda. The sequence goes on from APFE031066075.1 coordinate 303,851, forward strand.
TGTGGGTGCTCCCACATTCTCTCTAGCATCATGCAATGACCTGCCAGCCTCTCTAGTGTGCTTTCTCCCCTCTCTTGGAGACTCTACATGAGTGGGTGTCTCCACTCCCAGCTCCTCTGCATGTGGTTGCTCCACATCATCCTGAGGTTCCTCCTTAGGAGCTAAAATCTCCTCAATCGCATGTAGTTGAAGCTCGCTCTCAAGGGAAGATCTCATGGCCTTCTCTTCATCGAATTTTACATCTATGCGAACCATTGTCATCCTATTGGTTGACAGGTACACTCGATATTTGTGAGGTGTATTAATGTACCCCACAAATATGCCCAACTATATTGTTGCCTCTAGATTTTTTGTGCATCTTTGGTAACATGGTAGTAGATTGATGAACCAAAGATCTTGAAGTGTGCCACATATAGTTTCTTCCTTGAAAATGCCTCTCCCTGTGTACTCATCTCGAGAATTCGATGAGGGCTTCTGTTATGAAAATAAACAATTGTGTTGCATGCTTCAACCCACAAGTGTAATGGTAGGCCCTAATCACGCAACATCGCCCTTGTTTCTCCCACAATACTCTTGTTCTTCCTTTTAGCCACCCCATTCTTCTGCGGGTTATGATGTGCTATCAACTCCGTTTGAATGCCTTATGATGCATAAAAGTTTTTGAACTCATTCAACGCATACTCTCCACCGTTATCACTCCTGAGAGCTTTAACTTTCCCATCAGTATCTTTCTCGAAAAGTGCTTTAAATTCACAAACCTTAGAAAAAGTATGATCTTTCTTCTGCATGAAGAAGATCCAACACTTAAGAGAAAAATCATCAACAAATATCACATAATACATGTGCTTGGTCGTGGATGCTTTCGAGAATGGTCCACACACATCTGAGTGAACTCGATCAAGGATCGCCTATGCTCGATTGTCTTTGTCATGAAAGGAAGCTTTGCTGTACTTCCCCAATGTACACCATTTGCATGTGTCTACGTGCTCTAGTGTACCCTTGGGAATACTAGTAGATATTTGTTGCATGATCTTCAAAGCACCATGGTGCAAGTGACCCAACCTCATGTGCCACAACTGACCAATATCTTAGCTTTGCACCTTCTCTACTTTAGTGCTCAAGGAAGCACAATCTTCTACCTCCAACTTGTAGAGGTTCTTCACTCGAACCCCTATCTTCTTCACATGTATTGTGGCTATGTGACGAAGGAATGCCTTTCCCTTACTAAATATCACATCATAGCCTCTATCCTCCATCAAGACAACATAAACCAAGTTCTTCTTCAAACCAGAAACATACATAACATCTCTCAAAGTGAGGGGAGAACCAAACTCCCTTTGAAAGTTAACTGTATCGATCCTGATTGCGTTATACCTCCCATCTATTGAATTTCCATGACCATGGGTCTAGGTTAGAGTCTTAGAATAATTGACGCTACCAAACCAAGAATCTCAACCATAAACTACTTTACAGAGTCGAAATATAAAGCATTAAATCACATATGCACGATATACACAATTTTAAACAAAATTGTACAATATGTACAATCCCAATATTTGTTATATTAAACCAAATCCGTATAATACAATAGTCTACGGTATACAAGATACAATGACAAACTTCGTTCCGCAACTTCGATGTCATATCTTGTCCTGTTGATCTTTCGATTCTGTACTGCTCCTTAGTAGTAACTTATTCCATCAAGGCCACTACACATCGAGACTCCAAGAGGGCTGCCACCTATCACTACTACAAGTCATGTTTGCTACAATGAACACAGGCTCATCAACTGCTCTCTGGGTGGGCCTAATTCTTGAGCTCCAATATGCCAGGCTAGAAATGAATTTCGTCCATCAAAGTGATGCACGTAGGCACCAAAACTTTACCCAATATTGCACCAACAAAGTCCTTCTTGTCTGCTGCTCTAGGGCTACTTTGGGTAGCCAACTCGCTGCCCTCCAACCAACTCTATGACATCCAATAAACTCACTATCAATTCTAATCTTGGGATGACACTTCACCACCACAGAATGTCATCCACATGGCACCAATGGGCTGCTCAACAACTTATCCAAACTGGTCACTTCTTGACCCAACTTTCCTCCACAAAACATTGGTGTCCTTTATGTTTTCATACTGTTGTTTGTAACAATGCTGGTTAGGGCACTTGCTACAACCCTTAACTCCTTTGACAGTCCCCAAACAACCCTTCAATAAACTGCGACATACCCTTGAAGGACTCCTTGCTGCATTGTTATCTACGGCATACACCAACGCCTTAACATGCCTTATGCAAGCCCTTGTTGTGGTGCTATGGCCTACAACCTGACACACAACAGTCTTGTAGTGAATAACCCTTCAAACAATGCCCAAACAACTCCTAAGCAACAACATAATTTCCTATGCTCCTCAGCCTAGCATCTCAGCCCTAGAACAACTGCCTTTTTAGCCCTCAAAAAACCCTTATAAGGTCCATAATTTTTCCCAGAACTCGGCTTCCAAACAGACCTCTCGCACGTTATTCCTTAGCCTTCAATTCAGACTTATTCTCACATTGCCCCTTGACCCTTTTCTTACTGCAACTAGGGCATCCGAATTTCATAGCTATCTTGGATGAATGTTGCACAAGATGGATGATCCAAATGACTCCATATCACTTCATATTTATACAGATATGAAGGATCAATGTCACAGTTGAAGAGACACATCCATTGGCTCTCAAGGTGACCTACTTGACAATCAATAATTACCTAGTCAAATTAAAAAATTCACATCTCTCTAACGACAACTTAGATTCAGGTAATTTTCATTGCGTTGGAATCATATTTCCAAGCACTATCATTCTCATCCATCACATGTCGTAAATCCATCAATGTTTTGTCCCAAATCTCGATGGGCGCCAAAACGCCGTACTTGGGTTCCAAGGCCACAAGATTCCCTTTTGGTGCTTTTCTCTCCAAACCTTGAACCCGAGGGCTTGGAGTACCTCCCAAGCTACAAAAATCAACGCCATTATCACCCATCTTGATATGCATCTGGAGATCCTTCTCCTCCAAGTTATTGAAGATATATTTGTTACCGGTCATGTGGAAAGAAGCTCCAGTTTCTAGGTACCACAGACTACCCATCATCGATGACACCATACAAGAGATGAGGGTAAAATCCAGTTCAAACTACAAAGCAAGAGCCTCATGTGCCACTCCTCCTGAGGGCTTCTTATCGGCCTTCTTATGCGGACACTTTGTGGAAAAATGTCCGAGATCGTGATAGTAAAAACACTTTATTTTCAACATGTCCCTCTTCTTGCTACCCTGACAAGAATCTAATTTGGAATGAGATGACTTCCCCTTCCCTTTCTTTGCCTTACCCATTAAGGCACAATTCTCCTCATCATCATGCTTTGATGAGGATTCGTCTCTGGTGTTCCACCGAATCTCTTCCTGTACCAAGTCAGACCACAATCGCTCCCACTCTCGTAGCTTCTCCCTCCCATTAACTGAGTCTTGGTAACTGTGCTAGCTCTCAGGAAGTCTTAGACGTGTTAGTCTCACTAGATCATCTTCAGTAACAGTAATCCTGACACTTCCAAGCTCATCCTGACATTAGGTGAACTTGGTCAAGTACTTCAGAATAGAGTCGCCCTTCTCCATCTTGATCTTTCTGAGTTTGTCCTTTAGTGCTAGCTTCCTGCGGTCACTACTATTTTGAAACAGGTTCGTCAATGCCTTCCACATTACAAATGGAGTTTCCTTATCGTGGATATTTGAGACAATATGATCTCAAACTCCTCCTAGGATAATCCTTCTCGATTTTGCCACACACTTTATCCATTCATCCAAATCTTTAGCATCAGATGTTGGAGGCTTTAGGATATCATGATCTATGAATTCCTTTAGCTCGTTGTCTTCCAGCACTGCTTCCATCCTGTCCTTCCAAGCTATGTAATTCGATCTTCCCTCCAAGGCATACTCAAGTCTCAAACCATAGAATGACATATTGCTGACTCTGAAGTATGAACCTGCAAATTCGATTTCACCTGCACAACAAACTCGAATTCTCCTCTTCTATAATGTCTTCAGCTCTGATACCATGTACATTTTTACTTGTAGATTCAAATTGCTTATGTAATATGTTAGAACAAATGACTTGAATCTACTCTACTCATCAGCTAAAACAAAAATTGATCGATACACTAAGCAGAAAAGGACGAATTTCAATCACACATAACACAATATTTTCCTAGGGAAAGCAACTACTCAAAACCTTGACTATCTATATTGTATTAACCATAATATTTGAGGAGAAAATACAATGCTTGTTCAACCCGAACAATTCCTACATAAGTACAATCTATCTCTCTGCTTCACAAACCAACTCAAGCGAACACTTAGCCAAATCTGCTGCCTGCCAAGCCCCTACTTCCTTGCATAATTCCTGAGAGAATTTAGCCATATTTTTGAGAAATTTTCTCTCCATAAGTGCGCAATCCATCGATAGGCCCTCAACTAGTTGCATTCACCATTTGTACAACTCAGAAAATTATACAACCCACAGTACACTGTCCCTAAACTCTAATCTCAACCCGGTCTTCCTCTAAACTGACATGCATGAGTTATTTATGAGTGAATCTTCAGTTAGCTGGTGGAGCAGTGAAGCTACACTAGTGCTTGTCCCCACTACTAGACCTCCTACTAGTTCCTCCAATTGTTTGAACTAGTTTAACTGACTTTAACTCAGTTACACTGAGCTAATTAATTACAACTCAAAATAGCTCAAACTGGACCCCTAAAATTTAGGAATCACTCTAGATAGACTTCCAACTTGAATTTACTTAGCAAACTAAGTCAAATTAACATAGCTAACTATTACAAGTTGCTATGAGAATATAATTTTGATTTAATTCAAGGACAAATTAAATTAGGATTTCTTGTTGCTATTTTTAACAATTATTAATAATTCTAATTATAACTAGCCTAAATTCATCTTAACTTTTGGATCTACCAAACGAGGGATCAAATCTCTTTTCACTCTAAAGAGGTTTGCACCACAAGAAATTTGATCCTTCTCGACCCTTGGTAGATCCAGAGTTGAGATGGATCTAGGTTGGTTTAATTATTAATAATTGATAATTGATAATTATTATTTATTTTTAATTTTTGTATTTAACTTTGCCAAAATGTTTTAATTATAACATAACATCACATCACATAACATAACCTTACAACATCTCTTCCATACTAGAGAGCACCTCTATGTGCAATTATTAATTTTATTTTAATTTTATGTAATTTGACCAAGTTTTATATATATATATATATATATATATATATAACTTTTCCATACTCCATTGGAGAGCCCCTCTTATCACAGTAACATGTACGAGCCTAGATCCATCTTAACTCGAGATCTAAGGGTGGAGAGGGATCAAATCTCTCTAGGTGCAAAACTTTTTTTTTGAGTACAAAACTTGAGGAAAAGTTTGCACCTAGAGAGAATTTATCCCTCTCAATGTTTGATAGGTTCAGAGTTAAGATGGATCCAAGTTAGTTTGTTTATTAATAATTAATAATTTATTATTATTATTTAGTTAATTTGACTCACTCAAAATGTTTACATTACACAACACAACATAACATTACAACATCTTTTTGATCATTTCTATTTATTTGTATTCTTCATTATTTCATATAAGTACTATAATGATTGAATTCATAGTTAATTTAGATTAATTCAAATGTAAGTTTTTAATATTTACACTAAGTTACATGGTTCAAATTCAATTTAAAGTTTAACAATAATTAGGTTTGAATTTTTTGATGAGGTTTGGATGAGGTTCACCATTGGGTTCACACACAAGCAGGCGCACGCGCGCGCACACACATATATATGAATTTTATACTAAAATATAAAATAAATAGTAAGAAATCAACAGAATGAACATAGAAAAATGTTATCACCTCAATTTTTCTAGGTTAAACAAAATTCAAAAACCTCAAGGTTAAAATTGAAGAATCTTATAACACAATATTTAATATTATTTTAATTTTATATATAATTTTTTTATTCAAATAATATAATTATTTTATTTATTATCTTAAAAATCATAATGGAAATTTACAAAATAACATATGTTTAGATATTTATATTAAAACTATTCAAATTGCTGTAAAATAAAGAAAATACATTGAATTATCTTTTTGTATGGTTGGGGAGTTATCCATAAAACCATTACAACAATGATTATTAATGTATTATAAATTATTAAATCAAGTAAATTTTAGTAAGACAATATTTATTTTGTCTACTACCCAACTTTAAAATTAAATAATCATTCTTTATATATGCCATTATAATTATATAAAGTGGAGAGTTATAAAAACTAATATTATTAGAAAATAATTTAAGATGTCTTTCACTAAGATAATAGATATATTTTAAAAAATTTACTCAAAAAAACATTCATATATAATTAAAATATAAAGATATTTTTAAGAAAAGAAATTGAAGTTTGATAGTTATATATTGGTGCTTTTTTAAGGTACTCCTAAATTTTAAGTCATCATTCAATTTCCATGTTGAGTCACCAATTTAATTCACGGTCTTATTAGTGTTATTTTTTGACATGACCATAATTTAACCTTTGCCAGATACAAAACTTAAAAAAACAAAACAAAACAAAAAACTCAACTCTTTACGAACCTTTTGAAAATTATTTGAAATAATCATATTTTATTTATACACCATTATAGTTATACAAAAATTGTAAATTTATATTAAAAAATTAAAATGTTTTTCAATAAAACAATAAATATATTTTGAAAATTACAAAAAAACTTTCATATATATAATGAAAATACAAAACTAACTAACTATCTATCCATATATATAATTTTTAATTAAATAAAATAATGATAAAAAAAACAAACTATTTTAATGGTTAAACATTAATTTATAAAAAATATGAAAAATTCCTCAAATCAATTAACAATAATACATTTTAAAATAAGTAATAAATTTTATAAGTTGTTAATTCCATACTCTATTGAAGATCCCATCTTGCCACAATAACATGTACTCGATCCGCTCTTGTCAGAATAACATGTACCAGTCTAGATCCATCTTAACTCGAGATCTAAGGGTGGAGAGGGATAAAATCTCTCTAGGTGCAAAACTCTTTTTTGAATACAAAACTTGAGGAAAAGTTTGCAACTAGAGATATTTTATCCCTCTCAATGTTTTGATAGATGCGGAGTTAAGATAGATCCAAGCTGGTTTAATTATTATTAATTAATAATTATAATTATTAATTATTAATTTATTTTTATGTAATTTGACTCACTCAAAGTGTTTACATTACATAAAATAACAACATTTTACAACATCTCTTCCATATTCCATTAGAGAGCCCCTCTTGTCACAATAACATGTATGAGTCTATAACCATCTTAACTCGAGATCTAAGAGTGGAGAGGGATCAAATCTCTCTAGGTGCAAATTTTTCTTTTGAGTACAAAACTTGAGGAAAAGTTTGCACCTAGAGAGATTTTATCCCTCTCAATGTTTGATAGCTCGGAGTTAAGATGGATCCAAGCTGGTTTAATTATTAATAATTAATAATTATAATTATTAATTTTTATTTTATTTTTATGTAATTTGACTAACTCAAAATGTTTACATTACATAACACAACATAACATTTTTTTTTTACAGAAACGGATAGTGGATATATTAAATACTTGGCCTTAATGCCAAAGAGCGAATTACAAAAGGTGAGTCTAATTCCAGGAGTGTCGCACAACCTTGCAAGGCCGTGGCATTTATGCTTAGCTCACATCTCTTTTTAGCTGCTACTATGTGGTCAATTTCAGAGATTTTCCTAAGATTGTGGATACATACAAACTGATTTAACAGTAGGCAATAAAACATGACAACTTTCTAAATTAAGGAATTGGTTCCCATATTTCCTGTCCGCCTCTGAGAAAGGCTCCAGCCGTAAGAAGGGCTGCTTTGTTAGCGTCAATGTCCGCCTCCTTATTATTGGCTCTCAACACATGGTAGAAATTCAAATTCTGGAATGAGTCTCCAAGGTCTGTAATTCTGTAGATCAACCTTGCAAGCCTTAGGTCCGTTGGCTTAGAATGTGTCACCATGGTGTTAATGATAACTTGAGAGTCCCCAATAACATTAGCCTCCCTGATGTTCAACACTTTCAACATCTTGAGACCTTGGAAAAGAGCCAAAGCCTCAGCTTGAATGCAAGAAACGGTGCCCAAACCCCAGGTGAAACTATTGATCCTTATGCCATCTGGATTCAATATGACTCCTCCAGTGCCAGCTCTTCCAGGATTTCCCTTTGCAGCCCCATCTAAAAATAGAAAGTGTCTTTGATGATTTGTAATCCATCCCTGGAACTCTTTTGTTGTAGTCCTTATTTGCCATTCTTTTGGGAGGGAGACACTCTTTGCAATTTTTTGGAACTTAAGATAGAGAGAAGAGCCTCAATTTGTATCTTGTTGGCTGAGACTTAAATCATCTTTATGATCTCTCAGACACTCTTTTAACTGGCATTTAATCTTAACTACCACAAGCTTGGCATCCTGTTCGCAGTTTCTGAAGATCCTTTTGTTTCGCTCAAGCCAAACCTGCCAACAGATTGTTTTAGGGAGAGTAGACCAAGCAGCTCTGATAATTTTATTTTTTGGAGGAGGACCAAGATACCTTTGCAGCCATTTAGCAAAAAAATTAGGAATGGAGGAAGGTAAAGCGAAGCTGGAACTCAAAGTTCCCAGTTGCTCGGTCCAAATTTGCAACGTGAAGGTGCATTCAAGCATCAATGAGTTACGCTTTCCTGGTTTACCTTACAAAGGCTGCACCTTGAAGGGCCGTGGAAGCCTTGCTTCTGAAGATTGTCATTTGTCAAGATTTTGGAGTGGCATAACAACCAGTTGAAGAAGTCGATTTTTGGCAAGGAGGGATAATGCCATATCCCTTTCCACGACTCTAGATTCGTGGCCACATGAGGGTGCTCACATAACTTGGAGTATCCTTGAGCTATGGTGTATCCACTAACCTGTACACCCCAACCTCTTGAGTCCCGATTTCGAGCTAGCGTTGGAGCCAATCCGTGGAGCTTGGAGAGCAGGGCCTCGCGCTCCATAGACAAATCTGGGGGCGTTTCAAGATTCCAGCCAGCCTAGCGTGTATCCTGCCAAACGGAAATGTCCCACAGGGAATGCAAAGCAACCTCATTCATCCATATGCGCAGCGCTTGAAGTGAGAGACAGTCTCCCAACGGCTCATTATTCATTATTCTGTTTGTCCAAAGGTTAATCATTTTTCCATTACTAGGAACCCAATAGGCATGAGCATTGATAAGAGGATAGGCTTTGATACAAAGCTTCAGAAAGGGCGTATTTGGATGCGTCAAAGGGTGATCGAGACAACGGGAGCACTGGCCTTTGAAGTATTTTTTCCAAAGATCTAATTGCGCCCAGCCAGGGTTAGGTGCAATAATTCTCCAGATAAGCTTAGCTTCCATTGCAATATTATGATAACCAAGCTTTTTGAAATTCAAGCCTCCTTCCAATAGCGGTTTGGAGATGGATTTCCAGTTGACTAGCATAATCTTTTTCTCATTTTGCTTGCCCCCCTTCCAATTTTTTTTTCAAATGATCTCCTCCATTTTTCTGAGAATACCAGTGGGAGCAAGAAGGATAGAAAACTGAAATAAGGGAAGATTGTTAAGGAATGATTTGATGAGAACAGACTTACCAGCAATGTTAAGCTAGGAAAAGCCCCAGGCAAGCAACTTGTTCTTGAATTTCTCAAATTGAAGGAGCCAATCTCTGCTGAAGGCTCTTTTGAGAAATACAGGGAGACCTAAGTACTTGAAGGAAGTCCAATTTGAGGAGGCAGCGAAACCAAAGGTTCTGGAAATGGAGTTGAGTAAGCTGGAGTGTTGTTCCAGCAATAGATATGGAATTTTCCATTGTTTAGACTGCTTCCCGAAACCATACAAAACTTGTCCAGAGCTCCTTTAAATCTGGAGGCCATAAGCACAGAAGCAGCTCCCAATAACAAGGTGTCATCCACAAAGAGGGCATGATTTATGTTTTTAACACCTCTTGCTATGCAGATCTCAACAATTTCCTGATCCACCATTTTTTTGTCTAAATAAAAACTGAGGGCAGAGGCTTGAAGAACAAATAGAAGGGGTGAGAGAGGGCACCCCTGCCTGAGCTCTCTTGTGGGTTTGAAAAAGTCAGCAACTCTGCCATTTACTAATGGGGCAATCCAAGGCTCCGAAATGCAAGCCCGAATCCAATTTATAAATTTCTCACCAAATCCAAGCTTATGTAAGACTTTCAACAGAAAACTATGCCTAACTCTATCGAATGCATTTGCTAAATCAAGTTTGACAACCATAACTTTTTCATTGTGACGCAGGCTTGAGTGGATTGCCTCTTGGACCAGAATGAAATTGTCCACAATCTGTCTACCTTGAATGAATCCTCCTTGGCTTTCCGGTATGATTTTGGGTAGGATGAGCTTTAGTCTATTAGTTATGACTTTGGTAATCAATTGTAACCAATATTGCAAAACGAAATCGGGCGAAATCCATTGAAGGAGTTGGCTCCTTTCTCTTTGGGAATGAGAGCAAGAAAAGCAAAGTTCGTGATGCCTCCGATTTTCTGGAAAACTTGGGACTTAAGAACCATTTTGTAAAGATCTTTTTCCACAATCGACCAACAAGTTTGGAGGAATCTGGCTGAGAATCCATCCGGCCTAGGGGCTTTGTTTGGGTCCATGTTAAAGAGGGCACCCTTGACTTCATTCTCGGTGACTTTAGCTTCAAGAACGTGGTTCATTTCAACAGTAATCAAGGAGGGGACCACATCCATCATATCAGAGTTTTGGTCTATATTCATATCTTCACCATATAGGATTTTAAAGTGAAGGGAGGCTGCTTTTTTTATGCTTGCATTATCCTTGTGAGTGGTAGTGCCATCTTTGATTTCGGAAATGGAGTTGGTACATTTCCTTACCTGATCTTGTTTGTGAAAGAAGGAAGAGTTCCTGTCCCCTGCTTTAAGCCAAAGACTACGTGACTTAAGTCTCCAGTACTCTTCCTCAACTAGACAAGCCTTGTGATAGTTTTGCTGGAGTTGGGCTTCTTTATCTAGAGTCTCTTTTGTTATGTCAACTGTTTCATCTTGGAGATGGTGAATTTCCAGAGTGCGTTGAATTTTTTTCCTTTCACTGGCTGGATTGGGCAGAGATTTGGCCTAGCTTTTTAAATCCCTTTTCACTCTTCTGAGCCTCTCCTCCCAGACGAAAAAGGGGGAACCTTTGATCGGCTGCAACCAGAAGCCCTTAACTAATTACATGAAGTCCGATTCCTTAGCCCAAAATGGGTTAAATCTGAAGGGAATTGGTCTGAGATCAAGATGAAACACTAGTTCCAGCTTGATAGGTTTATGATCAGAAGTACTGCAAGGGAGAATGTGGACTCTAGCCTCTAATCCAAGCAGAATAAAATAGCTTTGAAGAAAGAATCTATCCAACGTGGCAGTAATGTGGTTAGGACCAATTCTTTTATTATCCTAAGTGTACTTACCAAAGGTTGGCTTGATGTCTAGCAGATCCCAGTCCTGCATAAGGTCCTCTGCCCATTCCTTTGTCGGATCTTGAACAATGCTGCCTCCTCTCTTGTCTGCTAATAAGAGAGTGAGATTTAAATCTCCTGCAATGATGGTATTCTCAAGGTTAACTAAGTCTGCTTGGTTTCTTATGGATTCCCAGCAGGCCTTTTTTCCCCAGCATTCACAAAGACATACACATTGAAGAGACTAATAATCTCTTTTGAGTCTAAATGCTGCAATTTTAAGAACAACCAGTGAGTGTTGAGGGCCTCATAAATGACTGAGAATTTGCTAGGGTTCCAGAGAGTGCCCAACCCACTGGAAGCCCCTCGGGCTGAGATTGCTTTTGCCTCACACTCATTCCAAAGTTTCTTACTTGCCTGAAGGAAGACATAGTCCTCCAGTTTGGTCTCCTGGATGAGGAGTATGTTAGGAGCTTCTTTTATTATTAAACTTCTGATGGCTTCTTCTTTGGTTCTGCTCCCCATACCTCTACAATTCCAGGAGACAATCTTCATCATTTGTATTTTTGGTTGGCTCCCTTGGAGCCTTAGGGCTGGTTTCTCCCCATCTTTGGTTTTGAAGCTATTAGCTTCTCAAGGGTTGGTTGGCTGCCTTGGAGCTTATCTTTGAAAGTTTTCTGCTCTCTTTTTTACAGATCTGTTTTGCGGCCTCTTGTAGATCTCCTTATCAAAGCTTGGGATTCTCCTATTTCGCCATCTTCCTCCGAGCCATTAGATTCTTGCTCAACTTTCTCGATTTCGATAGTGTTTCCTTTGGAGCTCTTAGCAAGACTTGCCCCCTTGGGAGAAGAGGGGGTACCTTTTGCAAGGGGGGTTGATTTTTGATTGTTTGCTTCTTGTGTTTCCTCTGTTTGCAAGCTTAGAGGGGCGAATTTATTTTATTGCTCCATTCTGGAAGGGGGTTGCTGAGGAGGGACCTACTAGGGACCTCTTCTGTTTGGACCAACATGCTTTTGGATTTTCCTGGCATGCTTGACCTGGTTCCAACCTTCTTCTTCACCCTTATCTGGTTCAACACTGGATGGGCATCCTTTGGCGAAGTGACCGTAGACATGGCATTTTCGGCATTTGAAAGGCAACTACTCGTAATCTAGCTTCTGCAAGTGAGTCCAACTTCCTACTTTGATTTTGATGGCTTCCAGAAGTCCCACCTCTAGATCTACTTCTACGCAGATTCAGACACAGTCATATTTAATCTTTATTGTTTTCCCGATCTATGAATTTCCCAAGGGCGTTGCCAATGTGCTTCAATGAGTCCCAGTTCCAACAATGCATTGGGAGATTTGGAAGTTTGACCCACACCGGGACAGCCATGGGAACGTCGACTGTAGGGTCAAAATTCGACGTCCATCTGTTGAGATAAAGGCCCTAAGGGCCCATGAAATAGGGGCCATTTTAGAAGATCAGATCCTTGTCATCCTTAGAGGTGAATTCGAAGAGGAAAAACCCTCGTCCTAAGAAATAAGAAGTGACGTTATTCTTGTTGACCCAGGTCTCAGTGGACTTAGGAGAAGGCCATAGACCGATGAACTGGCCAACGAGGGCCTACTCAGCCAAGGAGAGGGTGACTTGAATCGGGGTCTCTGGCGACAGGGAGATTTCAGGAATGTCTTCAAGCTTCTTGACAAACTTGGTTGCTTCACTCTTTTTCTTCTACGGCAAACCGGCCAAGAGCCGAGAGAAGGCTTCAGCAGATGAAGGCGAAGGGGGGGGAGGGTTTGCCTGGGGTGAACCCAGGACCTCCGTGGGGGCAAACCCTAGCTTATTGGCCCCTCCCAGTAGTAAACGAGCCACATAGACGTAGGCTCTCAAAAAGAGGAGCTCAGAAATGACACAACAGGGCAGAGGGCCCAGGGCCCAGGGCCTCTGGGCCGCAGGGCAGGGGGATGTAGGACGTAGAGGCGCCGAAGTGCAGGCATAAGACTAGGTCTTCATGGTCTGCACCAGTGCTCCAGGTGTCGATCCGCTCTAAGTGCTGCAATTAAGATGACTTCACATAACACAACATAACATTACAACATCTTTTTCATCATTTCTATTTATCCCTATTCTTCATTATTTCATATAAGTACAAAAATGATTGAATTCATAGTTTATTTATATTAATTCAAATGCAATGTTTTAATATTAATACTAAGTTACATTGTTCAAATTCAAGTTAAGGTCCGGCAATGACTAGATTCAGTTGGATTTCGAATTTTTTGATGAGATTTGGATGAGGTTTACCATTAGGTTAGTCCATATACATTTTCTATATATATACACATATTGAATTTAAACTGAAATATAAGATAAAATAGTAAGAAATCAACATCAATAAACATAAAAATGCCATCACCTCAATTTTCACCTCAATTTTTTTTAGGTTAGCCATAATTTAATTAAAATTCAAAAAGCTTTGTGACATAATATTTACATATTATTTATAATTAATATATAATTATAATTTATCAAATAATATAATTATTTTTATTTATTACAATTTTTCAAAATTTTATAATTAAAAATCATAATAATTTTACAAAAACATATATTAGATGTTTAATTAAAACTACCAATTGCTTTAAAAATAATTGAAAATACATTGAAAGTTATCCTTTGTATTGTTGCAAGGTTATCCATAAAGCCATTACACACACAACAATTTATTAATGTATATAAATTATTAAATCAAATAGATTTTAGAAAGACCAGAACCAATTCGGTCCAAACTACCCAATTTAATAAATAAATTATTATTATTTTTTAATTAATACTAATAAATTTATTAAATTAATAATTTAAAATATAAAAGATATTCAAACAAAATATTTATTTTTAAATATATCTCTTTCCTAAACTCTTTGAAAATTTATTTTTAAATAATCATTTTTTTATATATGCCAATATAATTATATAAAGTGGAGAGTTATAGAAACTAATATTATTAAAAAAGAATTAAGATGTTCTTCACTAAAAAAATAAATATATTTTAAAAACTTGTTCAAAAAACATTCACATATAATTAAAATATAAAGATATTCTTAAAAAATGAAATTGGGGTTTTGGATAATCATTTATTGGTGATTTGTTAAGGCACTTCTAGATTTTAAATCATCGACTCCACATTTTTAGATGTTAAGTCACCAATTTAATTCCACGACTTATTCCATTGTTATTCTTAGACATGACCCTAATTTAACACTAGATTAAAAAGAAAAAGAAAAAAAAGAAAAAGAGAAACAACAACAACAACAACAAACAAACAAACAAAAAAACAAACTCAACTCTTTATAAACTTTTGAAAATATTTTAAATAATCATATTTTATTTAAAAATTAACCAACCTTATAATTATACAAAATTTGGAAAAACTTATATAAAAAAATTAAAATGCTTTCAATAAACCCAATAGATCATTTTTAAAAACTTACCTAGGAAAATTCATATATATAATGAAAATAAGATTTTTTTTTTAATTAATTATATATATAAAAATATATATATGAGGGTGTGGTTAACGTTCACTGAGACCAAACTTTGGTCTATTGAACCTAAAAAACAAATTATTTAGTTTGATTTAAGATTTTATTCCTATGCTCAAAAAGCTTGGATAGAAGCCTCCCTAGATCACTATAATTTTGACATAGTAAAAGGCTAGGAAGGTTAGTATTGCAACAAAGATTATGAAACTGAGATCTAATATGGCTGTAAGCGGGGCACTCTAAGAGGAAGCGATTTTCATCCTCGATGTTCATATTCTCACAGCGATGGCAGATCCTTTCCATCCATAGTGTTTTAGGAACTACCCAACTACTCGTTTCACTATGGAGCTCATGAGAGTTCGTTCTAATCTTGACTATATTAATTTTCTTCTTTGAGCTAGTTAAAACAGAGAGATACTTTTGATCTTCTAGGGTGGGGTTGATGACCTCCTTATAATATCTTAATTTTCTTGTAGCTGCTAAATCTTTCTCACACCACATTTTTTCTTTGAACTTAGAAGTAACAATATTTTTAATATTATTAATGTTTTGCAATGCAACATTCTAGTCAATCTCCCAATGGTTTAACGAGGCCCTGGTGTCTTTATACCAATCTTGTTTGAGCCTTAGGTGGTTTTGGCTGGAATTTAAAGCTAGTTTAGGAAGTCCATGGTCTCCTATGTTATTGAGTTTGTGCTTGTATAACATAAGCCTAATCATAGGAGAAAGACCCACTTCTATAAAGAGAATAAGATAAGGTGTATTTGATATATAATAATAATAATAATAAATAA
>APFE031066088.1:0-20847 GCA_000404065.3 Pinus taeda
GGTATCCGGTGACTAAAATATTGGTGACCTCCATGGAAATGAATTTCATGGCTCAATTATCCTTCTACATGTGGATGAACACTATGTTCTTTCCTTATGGGTTCACGAGATATAGTGGATCTGACCTGTAAATATATGATAAAGCAAATATACCTAGAAATAACAAGAGATAAATAGATAAACTTGATATCTTTATTAATATCAACCCTTGAGGTAGGGTGACACCATACAATTACTCCTTAAGGAAGGAGAACAATCCACAAGCAATATGCTTTCAAATACAATAATCCTTGACATCTCTTAGTGGGGAGTCTCTAACCTCTATATAGGTTTCATACATACAATACCATGGGTCATTACCATGGGTCTCTCAATACCATGTATCTCATACAATGGGCTTCCTAACTACTTGTGGTTCCTTACATGATGGAGGTTAACCACTTTATTTATTAACTATGGCCCATCACATTATTACATTATTCCCTTCGGTACCTCCCTCTGTACCCTATAATATCCCCCCTAGGTATACTACATTCCACCCCACATAGACATGTTTCATCCCCAAAACATAAGAAGAACACAAATAATAAGATCTACTCAAAATAGTAGTCCACTAGTACCATGCACGTGCATCTAGCCATCATAGAGACAAGTGATTACTTAATCTATCCCGTTCCTTGCTTGCTTGAGCTAGGAGATGATCGTGGTAGTTCCTCTATGTTGATGTGATGTGGTTGGATCTTTGCACCTCTCTATCTATCGTGCAGGGGTTGTTGTCCTTGTGGCTAATTTGTTGCCATATTGTTGGTTTTTATATGGTTCTCAAGCCTTGGTTAATCCACCTTACATTCCTTAGGCTAGACCTTATGTTCATCTTGGTTAATCTACTATTCCTGGTGGATATGGCCAGATCCAATTTGGGAACTATCAATACCCTCAAGGTATAACCCTACGAATTGTCTAGCTACCGTTGTAGCAACAACGACAACCATCGGAGGAGCAAGGGAAGCCTTCGCAGCAGCAAGGGAAACCATTACAACAACAAGGGCAACTATTACAACTACAAGGGAAACCTTTTTCACAGTCGCAGTAACCTTTGCAGCTGCAAACTCACTTTGTTCAACAATCCTCCCAACCTTTGTAGTAGAAAGGTCAACCTTTACAACAACAAAGTCAACCTTTGTAGCAACAAGGTCAGCCTTGGTAGCAACAAGCTTTATATGTGTATCAACAAGGTTAGCCCTTGCAAGGTCAAGGTCAACCCCTGTAGTAGCATGGCCAATCTCCCTACATCCAGGATCAAGAGGTCTAGTAGCCTTATAATATGTACACCACGTACAATGCTTATAAGCGCCCTATGACAGGGAAGTATCATGGGAAAACATTGCAACAATAAGGGCAACTATTAAAACTGCAGGGGAAACCTTTTTCGTAGTCACAACAACTTTTGCAGCTGCAAACTCAGTTTGTTGAACAGTTCTCTCAACCTTTCCACTCACAAGGCCAACCTTTGTAGCAACAAGGTGAACCTTTACAATAGCAAAGTCAACCTTTATAGCAACAAGGTCAGCCTTGGAAGCAACAAGCTTTATATGTGTATCAGCAAGGCTAGCCCTTTCAAGGTCAAGGTCAACCCCTGTAGAAGCATGGCCAATCTCCCTACATCTAGGATCAATAGCTCTAGCAACCTTATAATATGTACACCGTGTACAATGCTTATGAGAAGCCTATGATAGGGAAGTATCAAGTGTACCCTAGACCTACGGTGATTTCAACTCTCTCGCCATGGATTTCCTCACTCATTTCTAATTGTCAGTTCAGTATGAAACTAGCACTCATTTTCTTACGTCCCTTAACAAAGAAACCATGACCCACATTTTTTATCATATCCATGAATGTAGACGTCAGCGTCGCCTCATCAAGTTTGAGATTATTGATGAGTTGTTGACAGAATGGTTCACGAAATCATTTGTCAAAAAAATTTCTAAAGTCATAACTATGGGTGGATGTGTTACTGAAGACAATGCTATCACCCATGCGTAGTATTTAAACTTGGTCTATTCACAATCTGGAATATTGTATGAGATGTTAGCTAATTCTTTGAGACCATCATTAGGTCTGACAACAGTAAAGTCGCTGAATACACCACCTATTGACAATGTAATTGGTTCCATGTCTTAGACTTGCGTGAAAGCGTCTTCGAAGTAGACATATGTCTCGAACACTAGTTCCAATAATCCCTCCAAAAAATTATCTAGTCTTGGCAAAACCTCTAAGGTACATGTTGTCTAGTCTACCGTAGCAGATAAGACCTCTAAGGGTAAAAACAAGGGCAAAGGTAAGGCTGAAGTCGATGCCCCAAAACAGGACCCTCCTAAATCCTTTGTTGATGATGATTCTAGAAGAAAGCTGAAATATCCTTGCCTCATTTGTGAGGAGTATCATTACACTAAGGATTGTCCGTGATGATGTGAAATTAGTTGCTTACTAAAAGGGAATCCGGTTGTCCTAAAAGAGCCATTTCCATCATAGTAGACTGAGTTGGTAGACCAACCTCAGTCTTCTACTTCCTCAGGTTCCTAAGTGTTCATGATGCAAGATTCATCACCTATCTCTATCACTACTTGAACTAAGGACTATCAAACCATGTCTAAGCAGACCATGGAGAAATAAGCCACCAATAATCCTTCTACTTCTACTCCATTTAGTTCTATTCTGCTCCATATTGAGCACCGTAATAGTGAGTCTGTCATCCGGCCACCTCCCAAAGGTATTATTCAGAAGTCATCTTTTAATATGAACACTAGAGCTATGCAACATTACAATATTATTGAGGATTTAGTTCAAGCACCTTCGCCGATGTCTCCCTTCGCAGTTCTCCAATCTTGTCCAATTCAGCGGATGTCATTGTTGTCTGTTATAGGTTTTATCGATCCTTTTGATTTGATTCTGATTACTTACGATGTAGAGAATCATGTGCCTCTTCTTCATCACTAGATTGCATTTCTAATACAGTTCCTTATCAAAGGAAATATGATTTATCGAATGGTTATTGATGAAGGCACCTCAACCCACATCATCTTAGTTTCGTGTTGGAAAGCCATTGGCTCTCCCTCTCTTAACTAGTCTCCTAATACCTTAGAAGCCTTTGATGGTGGAGGTTCATGTCCATATGGAATTCTCATGAACTTGTTGATTACATTAGAAGGAAATACTGCTGAATTAGAAGTACAAGTTGTAGATGCCAATCTCAACTACAACATTCTTCTTGGTTCTGCATACTTTTTTTTCCTCATGAAGGAAAAACTGTCACGGTTTATCAACCATCCTTATTTTCTTCTGGTTCATCGAACTACAATGTTCCTTACATGGTAAATACTGAGATTCCTTATGAGAGTGTGGGGGCACATCTCTTCAAAGACTCTACTTTAATGGGCACCTTTTCTTTCCCACCTCTGAATGTTCATTCGGTATATATGATATCAAACTCTATGGATCCTTGGATTATCCCTACTGAAGATCAAATTAATTCATTTGGCGATCCTATGCCTTTAAGTCCATTGGAGATAAATTATCAAGAAATTGTCTTAGCTTCGATGACCACATCAGAAAGTCATATTGTATTCAGTATGAACCTGGATGCTTATGTGCCATCTCCCTGGATGGGTTCTTAGGATTATCTGAATCCTTTGAACTAGACATTCCCTACCGATGATAGTATCGTTGAGCTCATGTCTCTGGATGAAATTCCATGGAACAGTTTACATCATCGTTCTTCTTTTCTTCCTAGCCTCGATGAGATGCCTTCCTGTCTTGAAGCCTCTGTTTCTCATTCTCCTACACCTCCACATTAGACACCTGCCCTGGTGCATGAAGTCTTGTTGGATGGTGATATGGGAAACATCACTGATACAATGCCTCTTGACATTTTCGTTAAAGTAGAAATTGTCGAGAACATTAATATTGGGGTTTCCTGTTCTATAGATGAGATCAGGATTTATACTCATCTTTTTAAAGAATTCCGAGACATTTTCTCTTGGTCATATGAGGAAATGCCCTATATCGATCCAACCATTGTGGTGCATGAGATTCTGACTAATCTTGGTGCTAAGGCTATTCGACAATGGCTTTGCCCTATGCACCCTCGAAAGGCTGCTGCTATCGAATCAGAAGTATAGAAACTTTTGAAAGTGGGTTTCATTTATCCTATTCCATTGATGAATTGGGTATCCAATATCATCCTTGTTGCCAAAAAGCAAGGCATGATACATGTTTGTGTTGATTACTGCAATATCAACCTCGCATGTCCTAAGGACAATTATCCTACTCCATTTAACGACCAAAGCATTGATGAATGCAGTGGGAGTGAGATTTTTTCGTTGACGGATGATTTTTTTGGCTATAACCAGACTAATATTTTAGCTACCGATCAACATAAAATTAGCTTTATCTATCCCTTGGCTACTTTCGCTTACACAAATATTCCTTTCGGTTTGAAGAATGTTGGTGCTACCTTCCAACGAGCAATGTCTTATGCATTTCATGACATTCGACACATTGTTCATCCATACCTCGACAACTTACTAGCTCATTCGGCTACATGTCATGACCAGTTGGATCACTTAAGAGCTATCCTTTTATGATGTCAGCCTTACAATATCTGTCTCAATCCACACAAGTGTGTGTTTTGCGTCGAGTTTGGCTCGCTCTTAGGCTTTGTGGTGTCTTCCAAAGGAATGAGGATTGATCCAATGAAAGGTGAGGCCATAATCAATTTACGCCCCCCCCCACCACATTATTAATACAATTGTAGAGCCTACAGGGAAAAGATAATTTTCTCCATTGATTTGTCCTTAATTACATTGAACTTGCCAAGGGTTTTACTCGCTTACTTAAGAAGGGTATTCCTTTTATTTGGGATGAACTTTCCCAGGAATCCTTCGATGATTATAGAATGTGTTTATTAGTGCTCCTTTACTACATCCCCCCAAATATCGTTGCGATTACTTCTTGTATTTGGCTACAACTGATACCACTATTTGTATGGTGTTAGTTCAGGATGACAATGACGATGATGAGCATGTGGTTTATTATCTGATCTAGAATCTTCTTGATACTGAGTCTTGATATGCTCATGTCGAGAATCTTACCTTGGTGACAGTGCATGTCGTCCAAAGATTTCGACATTATATTCTGTTACGGAAAAGCACCGTGATTTCTGATTGTAACCCCATGACATATATACTAACTCTTCAGTTATTAGGGGGGGAATATTCCAAATGGATCAGTATCCTGCAGGAGTTTGATTTGAGATTTACTGCTGCCAAATCAGACAAATCACTAGTCTTTTCTTAGTTGATATGTGCTCTTCCATCTGCAAGCACTCCAACTGATTTTAATGGGCATATACCGGATGAAACTTTGTTTCTAACCAGCACTCTTGACCCATGTTATGGTGACATTATTGTTTATCTCCAAACCTAGACTTTCCGATTTGCGTTGTCCCAATCTGACCAACGTCGCATTCGACATCAGCCCCAACCCTATTCGATCCCTGGTGATACATTGTATCGGGTTGGTGTGGACTCTGTTCTTCATAGATGTCTCACCCTTAAAGAGGCTCAGCGGGTCTTAAATGATTAGAACTCTGGTGCGTGTGGTGGTCATATGTCTGGATATGCCACTCCTTACAAAATCCTCCGCATAGGTTATTTCTAACCTTCTATCTTCAAAGACTTCATTCTAGGTATCCAGAAATGGCATGAATGCTAGATTTTCAACCGCAAGTAGTGCACCCCACCTAGACCCCTATACCCAATAATTACTGTTGCCCCATTTTCCAAATGGGGCATTGATTTCATGACATGTAACCCTCGCTCACCTGGGGGGCATGGTTATATCATTGTCGTCATTGACTATTTTACTAAATGGGTCGAGGCGATGCCTACATACAATGTTGACGGTATTACTGCTACACAATTCCTATTTAACCACATCATAGCACGTTTTGGTGTCCCTCAAGCTATCCTGACATACCATGGATCACATTTTCATCATCACATGACGGCAAAGTTGACTGCTCAGTTCGGCCTTCGACATGATATATCAACTTCTTATTATCCATAAGCCTATTTTCATGTTGAAGCAATCAACAAAATTTTGATTGTTATGCTTCAACGTACTATTGGGAAGCACAGAAACAATTGGAATTTAATGTTATTCTCAGCTCTTTTGGCTGACATAACTTCTACTAAGACGACCACTGGACTCACTCCATTCCAAATAGTGTATGGTTTAGAGGAAACTATTCCAATCAATTGTGAAATCCCTTTGCTAAAGCTAGCTATTGAACTTCTTCTGAATACCTCACCTGAAGAGGAGTGACTACTGTATCTTGAGAGATGTGAAGAGACTCACCACATTTTTTTGATGGTCATCGAGCCTGTAATAAGGAGATACCCGTAGAAAGTAACCGCACATGCTTCTCATTATCTTGTTTTCTAGCATGAGACCATTTGTGTAAAAGGAACTTTTTTAATTCTTCATGAGGAATGATTAACAACTTCTTACTCTCAAGTGAGCCCCACCATATGGCAACCTTGTCTTCCAAAATATTCCATAAAGATTTCCAATCTTTTGGCCATAATGAATTTTGTCTTTCTATGACTTTTTCAATATTAGGACCATTATATTTCCCTATAAAAAATTTCTTGCTAGAAGCGATGAAGACGGTTTTGAAAAAAAAATCACTTACTTTGGAAAAAAATTTAAAATTGACACAACTAGATCAATATTTCTTAGAATCCTTCTTATAACCTATTTTTGGAATTGGAACAACCATTTTGCATCTTTCCATGCGATAGAAATTCCCATCTAGGCACTCAGGAATTTGAGATTTGCATTGCAACTTTCCCCTCATCACAAAAAATTCTAAAAAATAAGCTGATTTTAAATCAGCGATATCTCCCTCATGTGGAATCTGATTTGACCGATTTTTTTTTTTCATAATTTTTCAATATGATATCAGATATGAAAATAGTTTCTCGAAATTCCCCTCAAAACCTACAAAAATCAGGAATTTTCGTGAGAAAAAAATTCTGCAACACAACTGATTTTTAAATGAGCGATATCTTCCCCATCCAAACTCTGGTTCCATCTCTTAAATTAGAATTAAAAACCCACTTTATATTCAAGTCTCATTTATCTTTTTTGTGACCTATTAGCCTCACTGGCAAAAGGCCCAAAATTGGATCCATATATGCTCTTAAAGTTTCCAAATTTGCTTAAAATCATCCCAAGGGATCTAAAAATGCTCTTGAAATATTCACCATTTGCTCAAAATCATCCAAAGGTCAAAATCAGTGCAAGAGGAGAGCCCTTGGAAGGGTCGAAATACACTATCGGGAGGCAAAAAACACTTGAAAAACCATGAAAAAACCAAAATCGCAAGTTTAAACATTGAAAGAATAGCAGCTGTTAGATCTGACTGATCCACGACCGAGATCTAAGTGGCTAATCACAAATGGCACTGCAGAGAGGACAACTTAAAGAAGGGGCGTAGGACACCGCTTATCAGTGATCTCCGATGATCAGATCGGCGGGTCGCATCAGCGAGGTATCAACAATTTAAGAAACGGCCCTGGGCATGAGCGATAAGCGATTGTGATCGGATTGCATCGCTATATCGCAATGGAATAGCACCAAGGGGTGAGGCCTATGACAAGTATATGGGCGATGCGATAAATGGACTCGAGGGTTATATATACTATATTTGATAATATTTTAGGTCTGCCGGTAGGACGGTATTAATAAATTTTCAATGTATTTTGTTATATAAGAAAATACAAAAGGAACATAGGGTAGTCCCGATAGCGATGAAGCCCTGACCCGAAAGGGTCCTAGAAGTGAAGTATATAAAATTTGAGATCTACGGAAAGCCATTTTTAATGTATTTTACATATTTTCAATATAAAGGGAAAATCACAAAATTCGTAGGATTTCGGGAAAGCCAAAGGCGATAAGTGGTTTAGGCCAAGCCCCGCCCCATGCCATACAATACGCCACATGTCGAGGATGAGGAGAGAGAAAACCACCCTCATAGGTCTGTTAACTCCAGTACAAAAGAGCCGCCCGTAATGGATCATCACTGTTGGATCTAGAACTCCTAGATCAACGGTGGAGATGTGATATCACCCCAAAGGTGGACTCGATCGATATATATCCCAATTTTGAGGACTTTTGGAGTTTGAAAAGGACAGAGAGGGGTGGGATTTCTCCATATTGCTTTGTTTTATGTTTAAAACAGAAACAATACGACAACATTGTTATGTATTTATAGAAATCATCCATTGCTAACATTTGAAAGGGTACAACACAACACAGCATTCCCAACACAACCACAACAACGGAGATCATGGAGTAGACATCGCAGCTAGCCTGAAACATAAATTTCATGCACATCTACAGTGCAACACAGCCTGAAACATAATCTGTCATAAGGCATCAACAACGCACCTTATCCAAAACCAACAAGTGATCATGGATCATGTCTAGCATGAGAGAGCTCCTAGACAGTGCATCAAACTACCAAAAGGTGGTTATTCCTCTATCAGAAGGAGAAAACCTCCAAGCCATGGTTGCCTATTTAGTGAATCAAACAATTAAGGGATAGAGAGAACAGATTAAGGCTTTGAGCCTTTGAGAGCTCAGGAACATGGTAAAAGGCCTATAAAAGGGTGAAAACTAAATGTAGTAGGGGTTCAACTTCTGGAGATTGTTGCTACTTTGTTCCTTCAATATTCTCATTTTCATTCTAGCAATATAAGCTTCTTCTGGTATTATATGTTCAATGTCCATTTTCTTTGTTGTTCTATGTTTGCACTTGAATAGGTTATTTATGTTTTCTGCTCTATCTAATGTGAGATAACTGTCATCTTATCTCTACATTGATAAATTAGATTTTCAAGTTTCATTTACTTCTTGTAGCTGGCCATTCATATGTGTTTATGTATGCAATCTGGTGGTACAGTCAGTATTCTCCATCTATCCATTAAATCTATAAACTATTGAGCATTAGTAGTCCAAAGCCTTGTATTGTTCAGGGTGTTCATGCATGTCTTGAGTGAAAATAGAGCTAAAATGGTTATCTGACTTGATCCAAACCATCATCCATTCCAATAGTTCTCAGAACAATATTGAAGATTATATGTTACCCAGCATCTCTGAGCTGCAACCTAGGAGAGTTTCTTGGAGAGAGAACATAATTGTTGTTGTTGCGAGTGAGAGGAAACTAAATCTCATCTTCCGTGGGAAATGACATAGATCCATATTTGATGATAGAAAAATTCTGAGCACTTTTTTGGTTGTAATCATCTATCTGTCGACTCTACTAGAGGCTAAACATCTTGGCAACTCTACTTCATAGTTCTGGCTCAGTTTGTGAGGCATACTCTAAGAAATCTTCTAAAATAACAAGTTGACCGAGTACTTGAACCTAAAAATATCATCAAAGAGAGAAAGGTATTGTAGAAAGGACCATCATGTTCAGGTAAACCTAAAAAATCTCCTATATCTCTTCAAGAAAGTCTTGTAATAGAACAAATACATGTTGAGAGTATAGCATCTAATACTAGCAGTGAAGAAAAACTCTTACAGATTCATAAGGCTACTTATTCTTTAGGTTCTCCTTTTGTTGTAAGCCCAAAGGAAACCTCACCTTCTATCCATCGTACTCCTTTAGTCTTATCAGTCACTCCTCAACCCTCCATGATTCAGACTGCCACTACTCTTTTAGCCACCATAGCCATGGCAGGTCTACAAGCACCTACCAAAATGGAAAATATCATAGCTGCTAGGTATGGACCTCTAGTATTGCCCACTCCTTTAGATGCCACGCCTCTTCGAGAATATCATAAATGTAGGCCTAAGTTCACTTGGAATGAAGGTGTTACTATTGAAGAACATCTTGAGTCATTCTATAACTATGCCGATAACCTGGACATTAGTGAAGATGATGTATGGATGAGAGTATTTGTCGAAAGCCTAGATGGAGAGGCTAGAAAATGGTTCAGAGAACTAACCCCAAGATCTATAGCAAATATTAAGGCTTTAGATGATGCATTTCTAAAGAATTGGGGGGAAAAGAAGGATATCCTCTACTACCACACTGAGTTTGGCAACTCAAAGAGAGAAAATGGTGCGTTGTTGTCTGATTTTAATAAGAGGTTTAGCCGTATGTATAGCAAGATACGAGCTGAAGTAAAACCCACTACTACCTCTACTAAACTCACTTATGCCAGTGCTTTCGCTTCTGACTTCTGCCTACTATTGAAGGAGAGGCAATGTGCTACTTTAGCTAACATGTAGGATGCATCCTTGGAAGTGGAATCAAACTTCATTGCTGCAGAAAAGCTCAACGCAAATGTTGATAGAAGAAGATAGATGGGAGAGCCTTCATCATCCTCTGATCCTAAGATAGATAAAATGACCAAAATGATAGAGTCATTAGCCTCTAAAATCTCCAAATTAAAGGTTGAGTAGCACCCCGGGAAAGGGAGAGTTCCTAAAACCTTTGCTCCTAGAAATCCAAATCCAAATCCATATAGAATAACTAATTAGCAGTTACAGATTTTGCAAAGAAGTAAAGATGCCAATGAAGACCAAACGGTGAAGGCCCCTTTTCAAAATGCAGTCATGGAAGAAGAGCAGTTTAAAGAAGATGATGAGATCCATTGTCTAGAAGACAAAGGAAATGCTTCCTTTTTTACCTCAGCTTCTTATGAAAAGTCATTGTTCAATGACAAAATTAGCCAAGAATGGTATGGTGAAGCTATTCTACAAATTGAAGATCAGCAAAGATATAATCTGAGGTCAAAGATGAATAAGCCCAAGGAAGCTCCTATTCGAAGAGTTGTTGTCCCTGCAGTACAACAAGCTAATAAGCAAAAGAAACCAGAAGTTGATCCCATCATCCTCAAAGCTCCATCTCATGAGGTAAGAGGCCTTGAAAAGTCTCCTTCTCCTTTCATTTTTCAATCAGAAATTCAGAAGCTAAGAATACCTATGCCCTTGATTGAACTAGTGAAGAATGAGTCCTTCAAAATATCCATCCTCGAGGCCCTTGAGCCTAAAGCCATCCAAGCCTCTAGTGACTATGTAAATCTACAAGATGACAAGCCAACTATTATTCTCAGCCCAATGATTGAAAATTGTGAAGATAGCTCCCCATCATTCTATGTCTCTCTAACTATTCATCAAAAAATCCTTCACAACTGCCTTTTGGACATTGGAGCTAGCCATAATCTAATGCCCAAGGCTGTCATGGATGAGTTGGGTCTTGATATCACCAAACCTTATCATGACCTATTTTCTTTTGACTCTAGAAAACTGAAATGCCTGGGATTAATCAAGGACCTAGCCATCACTTTGTCTTAGCTGCCCATGAATAGCATGATGATGGATATTGTGGTAGCAGATGTAACCCCCAAGTTTGGCATGTTACTTTCCAGAGGTTGGATCAAGAGATTAGGTGGATCATTACAAAATGATCTATCCTATGCTACTGTCGCAGTCTTCGGAGGTGAGAGAAAGAGATTACACACAGAAGCTCAGTTGGCTTATATCATCAGTGATGAGAAGAATTCCACTAATCATCCCATCTATGTTGTTGACAATGATTTTGGATTATGTATTCGTCATATTGAAAAATCCCAGTTGGTCTCCACACAGCTTATAAAACCAGTTTGCCATATCGTTGAGGAAGAAGGCCCATGGATTTGGGACATGTTCTTTGATGGGGCTTGCTCTAACGAAGCTGCATGGGCAGGTGTAGTCCTTGTGTCCCCCACACAAGAATACATTCATTTATCTTTCAAATTAACCTTTGAGGTCACAAATAACATAGCAGAGTATGAAGCTTTGGTTCTGGGCTTAAGCGCTGCTAAAGAAATGGGTATCAAAGGCCTGAAAGTGTTTGGAGATGCAAACCTCATCATTCAGCAAGTCAATAAAGTATTTCAAGAAAAGCATCCAAGACTGAAAGCATACAGAGATGAGGTATGGAGGCTTAAGGGTTGTTTTAATGATTTCAACATTTCTTATATTCCGAGAATGAAGAGTGATCTTGCCGACTCCCTTGCTACGTCTCCTATCACGTTTATTTCTCCTTTGCCTCCTAATTTGACGTATGAAGTTTAGGTAAGATATAGACAGTCTCTACTTGACAATGTCAAATACTGGAGATTTTTTGAAGACGGTGAGGAAACTAATAGGTTTTTACAAGTCGTTGAGAAATTTTCTGAAACGCACATCGACCAAGAAAATGAAACCATGGAAAAATGCAACCAGTCCAAGCTAAAGGATGAGATCGACCGAGGAGGCATTGTCCAATTACCTAGTCATCATATTCCAAAAGGATTGGTGCCTCTAGAGAAGTTGTTCAATCATAACGATGTGCCTTATAAGATTGCCAAGACAGAAAATGTGTCTGTTGTTTGTAAACATAATATAGGGATCCCACCCCGTCCGAAATTCATCAATCTATCCACTCATTTGTGTTCCACCTAGAATTATGAGGATTGCACCCTAATAAAGAAATTTGCTGATATTCTTGCCTCGGAATACTGTGATCTTAAAGCTTATGACACAAAGATCATTCAGCATAAGATTCGACTGGAGAAGAACACCACCCCTTTTAAGCAAAAATTAAGACTTATGAGCTCTCTCTTCTTGCCTTTGATTGAGAAAGAGATCAAGAAGCTGTTGGATGCCAAAATCATAGTTCCTTTAAGGTATTCAAAGTGGATAGCTAACCTTGTGGTAGTAAGAAAGAAAAATGGAGAGATCAGGCTTTGTGTTGACTTCAGAAATCTGAACAAGTGCTCTAAAAATGATAACTACCCCCTGCCTGAGATGGAACACTTGCTGCAAAGCGTTTTAGGGGCCCGAGTAATGTATTTCTTAGACGGATTTTTAGGTTACAATCAGGTTGTTGTGCATCCAGAAGATCAGGAAAGGACCGACTTCACTACTCCTTGGGGCACTTTCATGTACTCCAAGATGCCTTTCGGATTGATGAATGTTGGGGCTAGTTTTCAAAGGGCCATGGACATAGCCTTTGTGAGAGAGAAGGACAAGTTTGTCCTTATTTATCTTGACGACATAATAGTCTTCTCTAGCAGTCACAAAGACCATTTGTAGCATTTGAAGAAGGTCTTCCTAAAGTGCAGACAGTTTGGAATTTCAGTGAACCCGAAGAAGTCACAATTTACTCTAGAGGAAGGCAAGCTTCTGGGAGATATTGTTTCTGCTGAAGGTGTGAAGATTGATCCAACAAGAGTTCAAGAAATTCAGACATTGTCCATCCCAAGGTCAAAAAGGTACATTCAATCCTTCCTGGGTAAGATTAACTTTGTAAGGAGGTTCATTCCAAACTTTGCAAAGTTAGTAAAGCACATCACTTCCATGCTGAAGAAAGGATCAGAAATAAAATGGACAGATGCTTCAAGAAGCTCTTTTGAAGCCATCAAGCAAGCTATCATGGAAGCTCCCATTCTAATAAGCCCAAATTACACTAAGGATTTTTGTATCTTCTCTTTTGCCTCTTATGATACACTTGCAGCAGTTTTGTTGTAGAAAAATGATGAAGGCATGGAGCACCCCATGGCGTTTTTCAAAAAAACTCTAAGGGATGCTAAACTAAGGTATGACTTTATTGAAAGACAAGCTTATGCTCTCAAAAAACCTTTAAATGCATTCAGAATTTATATTTTTCATTTCCAAAGTGGTTTCATATGTATGTTTGGCCTCAGTAAAGGATGTCTTAACTCACCCAGATATTGATGGAAAGAGAGCTAAATGGATTGCAAAATTCATAGAGTTTAACATAGAGGTGAAGCCCACTATGCTTGTCAAAGGCCACGGCTTGGCCAAAGTTATGGTTGAAGAAAATTGTAGCTTGTTAAAAATAAATTGCATGGGTCTAAATTCAGATGATGAGCAGATAGAGGGAGCAGCAGAAGAAAAAAAGTAGAATCAGTCTCTGGTTGAAAATCTAGCCACCTTTGAATGGTATTACATCACAGTTCATTTTTTGCAAAAGCTAGAAGTCCCTTCAGGGCTTAGCTCAAGTCAAGCTTGAGCCATTAAACTCCGATCAGCTAAATTATGCATAAATAAAAATATGCCTTATTGTAAATACCCATCGGGAATCCTCTTGGGATGTCTACATAAAGAACAAGTTGCGGAAGTCATACACCAGTTCCATTCTAGCATCTGTGGAGGGGATCATTATTGGAGGACCACAACTCACAAAATTGTGAGGGCTAGGTATTATTGGCCTACTCTATTATGTGATGTGTTTTCTTTTGTGAAAGCTTGTGACAAGTGTCAGAGGTTTGCAGGAAGACAACAGCTAAAATCTATGCCCTTGAAGTCAATACATGTCAATGGTCCCTTTCAGTAGTGGGGCATGGACTTTATAGGTGATCAACCCACATTCCAGTGGTCAACACAAATGGATCTTAGTAGCCAATGATTATTTCACCAAGTGGACTGAGGCTATACCCACTAAGAATGCCAATCATCAAGTTGTCATAAAGTTCTTGAATGAGAATATTTTCACGAGAATTTGTTTCCCAACCAAACTAGTCACTGATAATGTAGTAGCTTTCAAGGCAAAAGAATTGGTGGACATGTGTGAATCCATGGGCATTCAAGTGGTGCATTCTACGTCATATTATCCTCAAGGCAATGGCCTGGCAAAATCATCTAACAAGAGTCTGGTAAGGGTAATCAAAAAATTGTTAGAGGACAAAGAAAAGAGGTGGCATTCCAAGTTGAAGTTTGCACTATGGGCTAACAGAGTTACCATAAAAAATTCCATAGGGAATTCTCCATTTAAACTGGTTTATGGCACTGATGTTGTTTTCCCTATCCAACTGGTTCTCCCTGTGGCTAAAATCTTGCAAGAAGAACAAGATGAAGAGAATTACATGGTAAGAAGAATGAATAACCTGGTTGAACTATAGCAGATCAGAGAGTAGCTAGTCGAGAAGTCAAAGGCTCATCAAAAGACAATCAAAGAAACCTTTGATAGGAAGGCAAAAGTGGAAAATTTCCAAGTTGGTGATTGGGTGTTTAAATGGGATGCATTTAAGGAGAAGAAAGATAATCATGGCAAGTTTCGCTCTTTATGGATAGGTCCTTTTGTCATCGCTCAAGTTCAGCAGAAAAATACATTCATTCTGCACAGTCTGGAAGGAGGAGATACTTTTGGCAGCCGAGTAAATGGGCGTTAATTGAAACTTTATTTCGTTTAAGGCTTTAAATCCTTGTTATTGTAAACATGTTTTTTCTAGTTTTTATTTTTCATTACAAAATGGACAACATGCCCAATGGAACACTTGGAGGAAGACTTGATTTTGTTTTTGCAGGAAAGGCATTTATCTGTGATCCTTGAAACCTCACAGGGAGGATTTCAGCACCAGAAGGAGCCAGTGTTAGCCTCGCGAGCAAAAGGCTCAAAATTGAATCCATATATGTTCTTAAAGTTTCCAAATTTACTTAAAATCATCCCAAGGGATCTAAAAATGCTCTTGAAATCTTCAACATTTGCTTAAAATCATCTAAAGGTTAAAATCAACGCAAGAGGAGAGCCCTTGGAGGGGCAGAAATACACTATCCGGAGGAAAAAAGCACTTGAAAAACCATGAAAAAGCCAAAATCACAAGCTTAAACATTGAAAGAACAACAACCATTAGATCTGGCTAATCAATGACCCAGATCTAAGTGGCTAATCGCAATCGGCACTACAAAGAGCATGACTTAAAGAAGGGGCGTAGGACACTACCGATTAGTGATATCCGATGATCAGATTAGCGGGTCACATTGGCAAGGTGTCAACGATTTAGGAAAGGGCCCTAGGCATGAGTTATAAGGGATTGTGATCGGATTTCATCGCTATATCCCAATGGAGTAGCACCAAGCGGTGGGGCCTATGCACAAGTATATGGGTGATGTGATAATCGGACATGACAGTTATATATGCAATATTTGATAATATTTCAGGTCCATGGGTACGACAATTTTAATACATTTTTAATTTATTTCGTAATATAACGAAATACAAAGGAACATAGGGCAGTGCGGATAATGATGAGCTCGAACCTGAAAGGGTCCAGGAAGTGAAATATATAAAATTTGAGATCTGTGAAAGTCATCTTTAATGTATTTCACATATTTTCAATATAAAGGGAAAATCGCAAAAATGGAAGGATTTCGGGAAAGCCAAAGGTGATAAGTGGTTTAGGCCAAGCCCCTATTGATGCCATATAGCGACTGCCATGCGTGAAGGACAACGAGAGAGAAAACCACCCTCATCGGGCGCTTAACTACAGTACAAAAGAGCCCCGTGAAATGGATCATCACCATTGGATCTAGAACTCCCACATCAATAGTGGAGATGTCATATCTCCCAAAAGGCAAACCTGATGGACATATATCCCATTTTTGAGGTCTTTTGAAGTTCGAAAAGGACAAAGAGGGGCAAGACTTCTCCATATTGTTGTGTTTTCTGTTTAAAACAGAAACAGTACGGCAGTGTTGTTCTGTATTTATAGAAAGCATGCATTGCTAACATTTTAAAGGGCACAACGCAACAAAGCATGCCGGACACAGCCACAACAATAGAGATCATGGATTAGACAATGTAACTAGCCCAAAACAAAAATATCATGGGCACCTACAATGCAACACAACCTGAAGCAGAATCTGTCATGAGGCATCAACAACATAGCTTATCCAAAACCAACAAGTGATCATGGAGCATCTCTGGCATGAGAGAGCTCCTAGACAACGCATCAAACTACCTAAAGGTGGTTATTCCTCTGTGAATCAAACAGTTAAAGGATAGAGAGGACAGATTAAGACTATGAGCCTTTGAGAGCTTAACATCATGGTAAAAGGCCTATAAAAGGCTGAAAACTAAATGTAGCAAGGGTTCAACTTCTCGAGATTGTTGCTACTTTGTTCCTTCAAGTTTTTCATCTTCATTCTCGCAATATAAGCTTATTTTGCTATTATATGTTCAATTTCCATTTTCTCTGCTATTCTACGCTTGCACTTGAATAGGTTATTCATGTTTTTTGTTGTATCTAATGCCAAATAACTGTCATCTTATCTCTGCATTCATAAATTAGATTTGCAAGTTTCATTTACTACATGTAGCTGGCCATTCATATGTATTTATGTATGCAATCTCCTCGTACAATTAGTATTCTCCATCTACCCATTAAATCAATAAACTATTGAGCATTAACAGTCCAAAGCCTTGTATTGTTGAGGGTGTTCATGCATGTCTTGAGTGAGAACAAAGTTGAAATGGTTATCTCACTTGATCCAAACCATCATCCATTCCAATAGTTCTCAGAACAATATTGAATATTATATGTTACAATGCATCTCCGAGCTGCAACCTACGAGAGTTTCCTCTAGAGATAACATGACCATCGAAATGTAAATATGTTATTTTCATATATTACTTATGTTTATAATGTCATTAATCACTAGTCAAATTTGTGGTTAATATTCAAAACATTATTTATGTGTAATTCCCTAGGTGATAAGATCATTTTATGATCCTCCTTGGGGTCATGTAAGTTTATGGTAAAAAATCAAGGTTAAAAGTATTTTATTTTGAATTTATTAATTAATTAACATCTTGTCTAATTTTTTTAAGTTTTGATTTTTGTGCTGAAATTGTAATAATTGTTTAGAATGACTTTTTAAGATATAAATGGATTCATCCCTTTAAGAAACCCTAACGAGGATACAACTCACACATGATTCTAAGGAATTTTTGTTAAATTTTAAAATATATTACTTAAAAAATAAGGGAAAAAATTATAACAGAAGATTGGTGAAAGGAAAAATTATTAGAATGAACCTTAAAACTTTAAAAAGAGTTTTAAGCCTTATTTTATTATTTTATATTATTATTAAAATAATTTTTTAATAAGTAATCACCATTTTTGAGAAAACTTGAACCTCATATATAGTTGTCGCGAATATCAAGTATCTTTATCCTGAAATATAGTTAATAAAGTAATTATTTACCATATTTATTTATACCTTTATTACCATTCATAATACTGTAGAATCTAGTAAAGAACGTTAACTTTTCTCAATTATTATTTGAAATCCCCTATTAATTCCGGCAACGATATCTTAACATGAAACTATTACACTGTCCTCGTGGATTCATACTGCGGTTCGTAGCATATCCTCTGTTTTGAGTGATTTAAGCCCTGAGAATTAGGTTTTAATATCGTAGAGTGAGCTTTTGATTCCTCCACGGCGCTATGGATAGCGAAGAGAAAAACCTAGCGGGGACAAGCTCTGACCGTCCTTGCGGAAAAACGACCAAGCGGAATACGGAATCAGAGGCCGAGCAAGAGGGCTGTCCAGGTGATTTGCAGAAGCAACCTCATGAGGCTAAGAAAGAACGTTGGAGATTGGACGTGCCGAATGAGTGTAGACAACCATTATATGAACTCACTAAGGGCTTGGATTTGAGATCTACGGGAGCTGCGGTGTGGTGGATGTTACCGTCTGAAATCAATAGATTGACAGACTTGACAAAAGAGCTAGAGTGTGAGAAAGGCGGACAGGCGATTGATTGGTTATTATCAATGGCGCCCCATATAATAAGTCTCACAAGAGAACTGGGGTTGCAGAATGGCAAACAAACCCTAAATTGGCTAGTGCCAAAACAAACTAAGCGTTTGCTGGAGCTGACTCGACTGCTAGGGTTGGACAATGGGGGGCAGACACTGGATTACCTAATATCAATGGCCGAGTTCATTGTCCCAGTAAGCAAAGAAATTCCGCCTAACTTATCATTCGCCACGGACGTCCCCGCTCAGTTTCCATCGGAGCAATTTCTGACACCAACTTTCCAACATCCAGGAGGAGCCGAAGACCCGCGGTCTTCTTCGAAACAGCAGCCCTTTGTACTGGAACGCATTCGGCAGCTAACTGCATTCGGTCCTTCAGCAGCAAATAATAGTGTCCCTCCGCTTCCACTGCCGACACAATCCACACTGCCAGAGAGGATTGCTACAGGCAGTGAAATAATTGAAGACTCTAACTTTTCATCCTTAACGAATGCTCAACCTCAACAGCAATTCCAAAGCTCTGTACCTCTTGTAGGAGAAAAGCAGCAGTGGAATCAATTTCTTGCTAGCAGTAGTGAGCTCCAAGGAGGGCAAATCACTGACCAATATTTCGACAGGAATAGAGGTATCCTAATCTCTCCAACAACTTTAATCGAAGAGGAATAGATCCTGGGAATGGCGATCATGGAGGGGCCCCATTACAAACTTCCTACACGATTGAGGCCAACGCAAACGAAGCAATGAATCAGGGAGGCAAGACAGCTCCTGTGCAGGGTTTGAGAACGAGCACTGTTGATGCTGTGGATGTGGGATATGATCAACGATTTCAAGGTAGATACCTAGCAGGGATGCCATTAGTGCTACAAGTGCAGAACAACACTATTGTCACCGGAGACAGATTACAGCAGAATCATAGTAACCAATACTTTGATCCACCTGCCGTGAATCAAGGTTTCATTGACGTTTCAATGAATCCACGCGTCAACCAAGGGATTGGGCCACAGTATGAATTTGAGAGAATTCAGGGCTGGAACCAGTACCAGAATCCGGCGGGGACTCAAATGGAAGGCACTCATGAAATGCACGGAGAACCACCGTGGCCAAAGGAATAGCAGAATTATGCAGGAATTGCTAGATTGACAATATCATATTGTGTTTTTCTATTCGTAAGTATAAGATAACTGCCCCTGAATAGGTAGGCTGAACAATCTGACTACGTGAGTCTTTCAAATAGATAAAATTTTAGTTCCAATATATGAATTC
Organism: Pinus taeda; assembly: GCA_000404065.3. Taxonomy (NCBI): domain Eukaryota; kingdom Viridiplantae; phylum Streptophyta; class Pinopsida; order Pinales; family Pinaceae; genus Pinus; species Pinus taeda. The sequence continues at coordinate 19,935 of APFE031066088.1, forward strand.
TAATCTTTTTGCATATTGTCATATTTTTTTTTTATAGTTTTTTTTTCCGGTGTTGCAGGACGTGAACGGGATGCAGTTGGAGGAAGTTGAAACAACGTAGTATAGTCAGAGAATTAGAAGAATTAGAAAATGTCAATTCATTAGCATCATGTATCAATGTAGGCCTTGATTACGTTTTAAACCTTGTTGGTATTAGCTACTTGCAAACTGTCTTACAGTTACTTGGATTCCAATTTTATGCAGAGGTATTTGCGAAGTGCAAATTTTTCTTTTCAATTATTTCAATTTTAAATGTAATTCGTTTATTATTATTGGATGGTTAGTTCTAAATGCCATTGTTTGTTTTATTGTTATTGGATGGTTATTTTTTATCGTAATATTTTGTATTCCCATGAATATACTACATGACATATATTGCTTACATGGTTAAATATATATTGCTTACATGGTTTATATTTAACCAGTTTGTTTAGATCATTGGATGGTTAGTTGTAAGTGCCATTGTTTTATTGTTATTGGATGGTTATTTTCGATGGTAATATTTTGTATTGCAATGAATATACTATATGACAAATATTGGTTACATGGTTTATAATTAAGCAGTTTGTTTAGATTTAAGGAAAGAGATTTATATATTTTATAAAAAAATATATGAAAAAATATAAATGGATAATGTGATTTTGATAATTTGAAAATGGTCAGTTATTTATACAATTTAATTATTATTTTATTTATATTTCAATTCTAATATATATTTATTTATATTATTTATTTTGTTATATTTTAAATATTTTGATATTTATTAAGGCTAACATTTTTTTTAAATTTTAGATATTAGTTACTTATATTTTATTTGAGTTTCTTAGTTTAATGTATGGAATCTATATATTAGTTAATTATCTATTGTATTTTA
>APFE031066091.1:0-12619 GCA_000404065.3 Pinus taeda
TTTCTCAATTAAGGATATCGATGTTAAAGATAGTCTTTAGCTTTTCTTACTACAAAGGTTTCAACATAGGCTCATGTTTTGTGGGCATTTCAACGTATTTATCTATAGGCTTTGTATTCCCCAACCCTAGGGAATGCCAGAACTCCAAAAATAATAGTCTTTAAAGCTCCCCAAACTTTTCCAAGTTCCCACTAAAACAACTTTTCCAAGCTCCCACTGGAATTCCTAGTGAAAAAGTAACGGGAGAACCATTAAAACTGGCTTCTCACCTCTCGAAAACGGTTCCAGCATAATTCTTAAACCTTTGAACATGATGAACACTATGACTACTATCTAGCAAGACATATAGGGAGGCACACAACAGAGGCAACCAACCTGGAGATCGACCCTGCTTATGCCAACACACTCAAGCTAGCCCACCCAGTTATATATCTAGCTTATGTATAAGCTATATAAGAAGTGTACATAAGTAAACATTTACTTTGTAAAATACAATGCTTTTGAAGTTTCACATTGTTTTACCCTCAAACTGTTGTTTGTGTTTGCTTAATTATTTATTTGTGCCCATCTATCGCATTTTCTAGATTGGAGAATAACGATTCAAATACCATGTGAGACCCTCAAAGCTTGACCCAAGGATACCATGACAGAAAAATTAATTTCTTATTTTATCTAGCTAAAAATGCCAATTAATGCTCTAAAAAAACTCCAATATTGAAAGAAGAGCTTCAATTTTCCATTCTTATTTTGGTCAACATATTGCGTGAGATCCAGTAAGGGGGAGTAGAATAAGCTGCAAATGTTAACAATAATGTAGATCTAGCTCCATCAAATTTAATGAGATAGAGAACATATTAATCACGAGAGCGGAGGACTACCCTAGGGAACCGAAACCGTGATCTCTGACTTCAATAAAAACCCATTTAAATGCAATGAATAATTCACATGCACTTTAATACAAGGGTTTGACAAAAAACAAGAGTAGGATTCTTTATTTATTTAATTGGTGACCTGAGTTCGCCACATGGTGGTTTCCAAGATTGAAAGGTGGTGGTCGATATATCTAAGGATCGAAACCATGTCATCCGTGATAGTCCAGATTTTGTTCAGACTCTCCCACATAAAGTGTGCATGCTCGGTTAGGATCTCCACTACCAGCGGCACCCCCATCCTCTCATCGTCCAACAAGAAAATCAAAACCCCTTCTATCAATAACCTTGGGATGATGCAATCAGTCTGCCCTTCAACATATTCTCCAATTGATCTGCAATTTCTTTTTTTTTTTTCAGTGGGGAAAAACCCCCAGTTTTTGTATTATATAAAATAGTACATATATACGATTACATAATAGCACCATATGCCCTATAGATCAACCAATCTCTGATTGATCGGAAAACTTACTATATGCCACTATTAACGGCTTCTGCCAATTCCTATATAATCTTCTGTTTCATAGAATGAAACAGAAATGCTAAATTCCAAGCATTTGTCTAGAATTGTCTCCATATAAAGTAGTCATCCATATGTCTTTTTAATACATAGACCCTATACAAAACATATACAAAAAGTAGATCAAAAAGTTGTTAGAAAATACTTATATGTGCTATTTCATAGCTCAGTAGACAAAGTGTGGAGTGCATTATCCAGGCATGTCGATGTTTCCTGCTTCTATCATCCTTGTGCCCATTTTTATCTGAATATGCATTCCATCTTGTGCATCCAGTAGCCCCTTTTTTGACATCCCATCTGCCTTTTTGTTGTAGACTCAGCTGATGTGTTGTATGGTAGAATGATGGAGTGTGGTCCATAGCCTTTGTATTCAACTTAACCAGCCTTGAAGGTGTTCTGTTGTATATTATTCCTTCCCAAAATATGCTCTACAATACATATGGAATCACCATAGATTTTGATTTGTGGGATATCCATGAATTTAGTAAAGCATATTAACCCCCACAAGGCAATAGCTTCTGCTTTCATACTCGATCCCTCTCCCACATACCAGTGTATCCAGAATTCTTGATCTTCAGAAAAATTTATCCATACTCCACATTTGTATCTCGCTCCTTATGAAGCTCCATCAAAAAACCCTACTGGGTATGTGATACCGAGAGCCATCCCCTTGTCTTCCTTATTCTTCTTCAAGGTTCCATTCCCAAAAACAAAATTGATCCATCCTTCTATGTAATCACAAATCATATCTTCTCTCCACTTTTTTGTTCCAAATATAAGTTGATTGCGCCATTTCCAAATTTCTGAGAAGACAACAAGCGAGAGTGTCCTCCATTTGGTTCACTGAGTACTCCACCATTTTAAGAAATCATCTATGGAATTAAATTGAATATATGGTATTTTCATGTTAGTAGTGAATTGCTTCCAAATACTAACGAAATTTGGGCAATGTAGAAATAAATGTCTATTATCCTCTCCTTCCTTCCTACATAGGTAGCATGTCCTCGGTCCATGTTGGTTCCTCTTTTGTAAATTCTCCCATGTAAGGTTCTTATTCTACCATGTCAACCATAGGAAAATGATTATCTTTATAGGGAGGTGTGTATGCGAGAACTTATAGAACCAAGACCTGTTAGAGATCTGTAGTTCCTTCATGCAGATATTCAAATAGTGCTCTGCCACTTCTATCTCTCTGGATTTCTTCTTTTTTCCCATCCAAGCAATCCTGTCTCCCTTGATGTGATAACAAACTCTAGTGCCCTTCAATGATTTTATGATTTGGATCCATTCCTGCTCAAATTTCCCTATGAGATTCAGTTGGTTGGGTTCCATCCATATTAGAATGTTGTCAATCCGTTCTCAGAGAACCTGGTTCCAAACAAGGATGCCTTTTTTAATTAGGCAATTTATTAACTCTGTTGAACCAAGTGAATCCAAGCTGGTACCTAATATACAATATTTTCCCAATATAATCATGTTTCCTATGCCGAACAACCATGAGATGTTCTGTAAAAAGTCCCTTTTACCTTGTTGAAACTACAGCAGATCTTTGATCCATTTTTTTTTCCAATTGATCCCTGTCTCATCCAGCAAGTGAAGTACTTATTCTTAAGGTATTTGAAGCAAATCAACTCACCCCATATGCCTTTACTGAAAATTCCCCTCTATGACGATTTTAGCAACAATGCCCAACCAAAACGTCTGACATTTATAATACCCCATCCTCCAAGCTTTTTTAGTCCGGTGATCTTTTCCAATTTGACCAGATGATATTTGAAGCTTTTCCTTGCCCCCGACCAAATGAATTATGCCATTATACGGTTGAGAGAATTTAAAATTAGCTGCGAAATTTGGAAAAAGTGAGCCCAATAGACCCCCAATTGCGTGAGCACTGACTGAGTGAGGGTGATATAGCCTCCTAGTGATAAGCATTGATGTTCCCAACCCTTTATTCTCATATGGAATCTATCCACGAGCCACGTCCAATCTATATTTTTGTATTTCCACAGCTTTAGGTGATATCCCAAATATTTCATTCCTGTGTCCAAATGGTCCGCTTTCACCCCGAAATTCCTCTGAATATATATGATATCATCCAGGTTACAGGAACCATATAGAATGGTTGATTTGAGCTCATTCAAAATGAGGTCAGTGGCTCTTCTGAAATTCTTGAAAATTTGGGAAAAAGCGAGCCATTTGAATCTGTAGACCATTCCCATCAACAAAATATCATCTACAAAGAAGCTGTGTGAGATAGAAATTTGATAGCTAATTTTTAACGACTCAAACTGACCTGTAGTCACTGCTTTTTTGATGTGTAAGCTTAGGCCATCCATGGCTAGAATGAATAGGAGGGGAGACAAAGAGCATCCCTATCTAAGTCCCCTGCCAGCTCCAAAGAACCGAGATGGATACATGTTAATTACCACAACATACCTTACTGTTGTGACACATACCATTATCCATTCAGTCACATTCGTTCTTATGCTGATTTTATGAAGAACCATTCTCATATATCCCCAATCTAAGAAGTTGTATGCCTTTTTGAGGTCTACCTTCATAACTACCACATTCATCTTTTTTGTCTTGATAGTGTGCATGCATTCTTGAGAAACTGCCACGACATCATGTATTTGTTTGTTATTTAGAAAACCATATTGTTTTGGGGAAATGAATTTTGATAACGAAGCCTTAATCTTGGTGGCGTTTATCTTGGATATAATCTTATAAATAAGATTGCAAATAGAAATTGGATGATAATAAGCAAAAGTGGCTACCCTTGTCTTCTTCAGTATAAGCGTAATGTACGTAGAATTTATATGAGGACGTATAGCTCTCGTAATTCTAGATTCTTCTACCATTTTTAGAAGGTCCTCCTGAAAGATGTCAAGAAAGTGGACAAAGAATTCAACTATCTAGCCGTCTGGGCTCGATCTTTTGTCTCCCTTCATCGATTTTATGATCCAGGTCATTTCCTCCACCGTGGCAGGCTTATACAGCTCCATATTCTCCTCGTCATCAAACATTGATGGGTATTACTTACCGCCCAGACCTGCGATTCCGCATCCTCCAAATCCATTCTTGTGTGGCCTTGTTCATAATGTGTGGCCGCAAGGGCAGAGATTTCCAATTGTTTGTTGTAACAGTTTCCAGCGACATTGGCTATCTCCCATAGGGTGTTCAATTTCCTTCTATGATTGGCGTATCGGTGGAAAAACTTTGTGTTTTTGTGCCCTTCCCGGATCCAAGTAACTCTGCTCTTTAAATGCCATGTGATCTCCTTAACTTGGAGTATCTTCTTCTTTTTCATTCCTAGAGCATGGATTTGTTCCTTCACTGCACCAGACGGGGAGTGTGTGGCCATAAGATTATGTAGTGGCTTAAGGGCCTTTTATATTTCTATCAACTCTTTTTCAAGCTCACCTTCTTCCTCTGCTCCCATCTTTTAACCACTGCTTTTAGGTTTCGAAGCTTGTACAGAATCCTTTCCATGGAGGAAAGGCACATCATTTCATCCTTTTCTTCAGACCAATGTACACGGACAAGGGAATCGAAACCTGGGTCTTCCATCCAATTGATCTGCAATTTCATTTTGAAGAATGAAATCAACACTTCCTTTAGTGGAATCCCGACAAATTTACACACGAAACAAATGAGGAGCTAGCGTAGGGATCGATACATAATCTGGTCACACCCAATATGCTCCTGTACATTTGGCCATAGCTCTTACCAAAGACAAAGGGGTATTCTCCCTTGAGCAATTTCATCTGTTGCAGTTGGAGATGACACTGTGGAAGCAGTATAAAGAGTCCTTCGACATCCTTTCCAACACGACAGGCCCTAAAAAAATCACATCCCAAGAGCTTTATTTTAGACAATGTAGCGGATGACGGTGATGGTGACAGAAGCTGTGGTGGTGTTGGCCGCAACGCTTCAGAGGACGAATGACTGTTACTGCTGCTAATGTGCAAATGCGAGTGGCTCAGGATTTAGCATGTGCATTGGGCGAGAAGAAGGGAACGAATCTCAAAGTGCGTTTATGAAATTTCCCACCACCTGTTGTGAAGGCCATAGTCTAAAGATTATGCTTTTTCTCTGAATGTTATGGAAATGCCAGTCATATTTTGAAAAAATCTCATAGGGATTTTTGTAAATCAAAATAAAAGATGTAAAAATTCATAATTTTAGGTGCTTTAGAAGTTTTTGATGGCGCTGAATCTATTTTCACCATCAAAAATATGATTCAAACACTGCCTCTACAAGATTTTTCAATTTTTTTTTTAACTAGATTTTGGCCACTTTTGATTGTCCGGGCAATTCCTCTGCCTCTGTAAATGAGAAGCCCTATGGGCATTAGCATAACCTTCAAATAGCCACACATCTTAAGTCCACGCAGTAAGGAGGAATGAAAATTAATCACTTGTCAAATTTAAATAGTCGCAACAAAGAAAATTAAAATTCCCTGATTAGTTGCAGTAAACAGTGTTTGCCCATCAAATACCATAGAGAGAACGCCCTCATAATGAATTATGACAATTCATTAATTACTATCTCCAAAAATTAACCTCCATAATTATTAAAAAGCATCCTACATTCATATATAATAATTAACGACAGTTCTCCTGTCTATTCATATACTAATCATTATCATTATCAATGTCTATTCGTAAGTTGGTCTTTTAAAATATCATGTAATAATTAACAACAGTTCTCCTATCTATTCATATACTAATCATTATCATTATCAATGTCTATTCCTAACTTGGTCTTTTAAAATATCCAACTTGCATCACGGGTTGGTCAAGTCAAACACGCGTTGGAGAATCAACCACCAATATCAGGAAGAAGATTCGTGTTTGGTTCCCCGTGATTCGATTCGTGTTTAGTTCCTCGTAATTCGTATTGTCTGGTTGACGGGAGACTTAGGTTAGAGGCCACCCCCTTACCAATACCTCTGTTTATTAGCGATATAGCACGAGCGTTGAAACCTGCTCTTCCCCCAGTTTATATAATTAAGCCAATGCAGCCATAATTCTGGCCCAGCGATCCGAATATCGTCGACCTTCGCATTTAGTGAGAGAGAAAATAGGTCTGTCATTAATTAAGACTGCGCCTCCTTCATGGCGGAGCCGAATTCAAATCCAACCGCCAGAGATGATGAAAAGCAGGGAGAGGGAGGGGAGGAAGTATTGTTTAACTTTCCCCGCCATGACCATGAGCTCTTGCTGTTTGAGGGTCTTCCGCCCTACACATGCAGCGGATGCAAAGAATACGGAGCCAACAGGGGTTACAAGTGTAAGATTTCTTCTAGTTCTAAGTGTAAGAATTTCACTCTGCACGACGTCTGCGCCGCCCTCCCTGACGCCATCCAACACCCGTTTCACAGCGACGTGATCATCAAGTTTCGTTCCAAGACGCTTCTGAGGCATCACTGCAGTGTCTGCTGCGAGGTGATGAAAGGTTTTGTGTTCGAAACTGAATGGCATAACACAATGCTCCATCCCTTGTGTATGGCGCTTCCTAAAGTACTCGACTACCATTGGCACGCAAATCACAAACTCAAAATTGTGACGGGTGATTTAAAGGGGAAAGCATACACTTGCAGCGCCTGCAATGTTTACATAGCTTGCGGTGGTTGGAGATATCGGTGCGAGGATGCGGCGTGTAAGGTTTACGTGGATCCGAGCTGTGCTAAAAATGGCATTTTTGGACTCTCAGAGCATCGTATTCATCGAGTGGGTCACATCACATCTGGCGGTAAAACGGAGATTTCAGCTGTTTTGGTTCAGTCAATCATCACTGGAGTCTCAGAGCATGATGGTGGTTGGAGAGATCGGTGCGAGGATGAAGCGCGTAAGGTTTACGTGGATCCGAGCTGTGCTAAAAATGGCATTTTTGGACTCTCAGAGCATCGTATTCATCGAGTGGGTCACATCACATCTGGCGGTAAAACGGAGATTTCAGCTGTTTTGGTTCAGTCAATCATCACTGGAGTCTCAGAGCATGATGGTGGTTGGAGAGATCGGTGCGAGGATGTGGCGCCTAAGGTTGACGTGGATCTGAGCTGCGCTAAAAATGACATTTTTGGACTCTCAGAGCATGGTATTCATCGAGTTGCGTCTGTGGGTCACAGCACATCTGGCGGTAAATCTAAAACCAATATATAAAATTTGATCATGTATTTGTCCATATAAACACATAAAACAGTATAATATGTATGGGCTTATTAGCCAGATATAATATTACATTATATAATATGGAATGAATTTTTAATTTCAAGTATCTCGAATTTTATTTATTATTTTTTAATTTTAATTACTATAAACATTAATGTTTAATAATTTTAATTAGTTTGCTAAACATACCTAACTTTACATATTTATTTTTTATTTCCCTTTCAGCTATATATATATAAAATGTCCTAACCTAGGAGAGTAAGCTATTCCATCTCTGTTTTATGACTTATTTAATGGAGTTGTTATTGTATATATGGATTCAGCACTATGAAATTTTTTTAAGACACTTCGATTGCACAAGATTACTAATCAATCTTGTGATTTCAATAAATTTATGTGAAATTTTAGAAAAATTACACCAAAAAAAACCTACCTTAAAAATTTCCAAAAAATAACATTAAAGACAACTCCTTATTTAATTCGAAAATTAGGCAATGACTCACGGATTTACTTCCCGTGTCGGCTGCCGCGAGATACCAAAATTTGGTCTTGAGAAGGCTAGATTTTAGTGTTGGACTTTCACATGCATTTAAGAAGCTTCGAGATACTCACTCAACAGGGAACGGGAGTAGGTTAAACTTATAAAATTGGAGTTTTCTTTTTAAGGTCGTGATTTAATAAGTCAGTTTTGCTCTCCACTTATAATTTTTTTAAATTTATAACTTCAATAATGGTGTACGTCGATTAAAAGGGGACAAAATCCTTCAAACGAGACATGTACATTAAAACGCTTGATTTTGGGTTACCTTCAGTTTTGTATTTTCCCCACATCTGACCGAGATGCCCAAGAGTTGGCCACGATGATTTTCACATGCAAATACTAAACCAATGATACCCGCCCACTCATTTTTTTCCCATCTCATTTGTGACTGCACTAGAAGACCCCTTGTAGACAGAGGGAGAGCTAGCCTTGCTCCGTCCCTTGCTCTGTCAGAACATAAAACAGGTGAAGCTTGACATGAAGCAGGTGATAGGGTATTTAGCCAGAATTGAAACTCATATTCCATGTATCTCCCATTACTCATATTCCATGTATCTCTCATTGAACCTAGTAGGGATCCACTGGAAAGGATCCAGCCTCAGTAGAATTGTCTGATGATTAGTGCTTTAGCAGCTTCTGGGCATGTTAGGGGACATCATGACATTTTAATGTTTTAAGTATCATTAGATTTGATTAAAAATTTTAATTTTTGGTCAAGATATGACTCCAAAAGATGGTCAACGTAGCTAATTTCCCTGTGAAAAAGTTGAAGCCATCTGTGTGTTTTTTTTGAAATTCCATATAAAATCTGCTTTTTAAAAAAACAAAACCAACTTAAAAAAAACACACAGATGGCTTCAACTTTTTCACAGGGATGGGAAATTAGCTACGTTGACCATCTTTTGGAGTCATATCTTGACCAAAAAAACAAAACCAACTTAAAAAAAAAAACACACAGATGGCTTCAACTTTTTCACAGGGAAATTAGCTACGTTGACCATCTTTTGGAGTCATATCTTGACAAAAAAACAAAACCAACTTAAAAAAACAAAACCAACTTAAAAAAAATATTATTATACATACCAGCTCAAGCCTCGAGGAAGGAAAAAAGAATTATTGAATAATACCCATAATCATAATCATAATGGAGTTGTTTAAAGAGGCAGAGGAATTGTCAGAGGGTTAAAAGTGACCAGGCAAAAAATTTTCAAAAAATCTTGTAGAGACACTGTTTGAATCATATTTTTTATGGTAGAAATGGATTCAACACCATCAAAAACTTCACCTAAAATTTTTAATAACTATAACTTGGATTTACAAAAATCTTTACCGGACTTTCTCCAAATATGACCTGAATTTCCATAACTATCCGAGCAACTCCTCCGCCTCGTTAAACTATCCGAATGATAATTATTAAATTATTAAATAATACCCACAATCATATACTTTTAAATTATATATTCTGTAATATTTTTCAACATTAAATACTTAATATAGGATAATTCAAGAGTATCTTTCTCCTATTTACCCAATTCTTGAGAAATAGCATGAACTTATTCAGATTGCAGTTTCGTTGAAGCAGGGACCCCCTCCAAAGTCAATGTCGTGGGTCCCCAATGCCTATAAGGATGTCCAACCTAACATACTCCAAATTTATTATTTTCCATGTTTACTATTAGTCTCATACCTTACCGGTCGTACACTGAATTAAAAATAATATGACTATAGGCAGCAGCTTAACATACAGCTACACGAGTCCCAGTAAGACCTAACTTCCAATTAGGTGGTCCTTGCTTCTTTGTTCATTTTTTCGCCTTGCTTCTTTCCATTGCTTCTTTGCTCATTTTTTCGCCTTGCTTCTTTCCATCTCTCTCACACTGGAAACTAACCATTTTTTCCCCTTTTTTCAAGGTAGGTATGATGAAGCAAAATCCTGGGCTGCAATACAACGTTTTCATAAATCACAGGGGAAAGGACGTGAAGAATAGCCTGGCCAGCTCCATTTATCATCAACTCAAAACTAAAGATCCCAATCTGCGCGTCTTCTTCGATAAACACGAGATTTCCTACGGAGACGATTTCGAATTAGCAATTGAAACAGCGATTGAAAGTTCCTCTGTTCACATTGCGATATTTTCGGAGGGGTATGCAGAATCGAAATGGTGCTTGCATGAATTGGATCTCATTATCAAATCCAGACGGAAGCTTATTCCTGTCTTCTGTGACGTTGATCCTGCGGCTCTCCGTCGCATTGAGAAAGGTTGTTATCAGGAGGCCTTTGAAAAACACAGAGGGAGAGAACCCCTCGAAAAGACCAAAAGATGGGAGCATGCCCTGGCAAGAGCCTCATGTCTTCAAGGCCTCCCATTCAAAATGAAGGAAAGGTAAATGCATTACTCATCTCTCGCTTTCTCCTACTTAATCAATCCTTGTTGGATTTTTTTTTTGATATACTCAATCTGAAATATTCTTGAAATCAATAAAGGAAATATTCGAATGGCTATCTTTTAATGAACCCGTTTGTTTTTTCAGCGACCATTGGGAATTTGTGGAGAAAATTGTGAGCATTGTTTTGATGAATTTGAAAGAGGGATCATCCCTTGACGACAAATATCCAGTCACCCCGGAGCAGGCGGTGGAGGAGTTCCCTACCAGCGCAACTGAATTGGAGGATTTTAGGAGTTTGTCAGGAACTCATGACTGAAGAACTTGCAGTGGCGCCTGAGCCAGATGACGATAGGCCGGATCTAAGCGACCTGTTTCAGGCGTATGGGCCGTCTGTAAGCGAGTTGTTCGACGTGGATGAGGATGGGCCGCCCTTTTCTGGGCTGCTTGGACGGGATGAGGAAGGGCCGGCTGTAATCGAGGATGAATTTGGAAATCCCTTATATTTCGCCGTGTAGCTGCAGTCTAATTGACAACAGTTTTCCATGTTTCCAAAAGGTTAGTCTTAAGCGAAGAAGGATGAAGTCTTAAGCATATCATAATTACTGTGTTTTAACTCCTTGTTTAGTTTAGGTTTCTTGAAAGCCAAGGACTCGTTGGTGGATGTGTTTAGTCATCGTTGTTACATGTTTATTTTATCCTTAAATATATTCTAAGGAAAAATAAAATCTATGTTTTATCGTTTATTTTAAAATGGCCTTCTTTATTTATATTTATTTTATAATAATTTTATTTCGAAAGGGAAAAAATTATTGATTTATATGAAAATATATAAAATAAAACATTTTAAAAAATGGCAATTTCTTTTTGCTAATAATATGATGGAAGTTATTAGTGTTAATTTTCATAATGGCAATGGTTTCACTACACATGAAAAACAATAATATATTCATGTTAAAGAACAGTAATATTATTCCTTAGAGTCCAAGGGGGGGGGGGGGGGGGGGGGTGATTTAAGGTAGGTATTTTATAAATAATTTAAATTTAATTTATAATGTGTAATAATTTTTATTTTAAATTTTAGATAGAAATTAATGGGAAATTAATTTTTTTTAACAAAATGAACAATTTTTATGTTATTCATGCAGTTTTGAATTTTTAAATGAGAAATTTCAAATTTTTAAAATATAAAGAATATTAAAATTTTAATTTTATAAAATATTTAAATTTATAGTAAAACTTATTTTTAAAAATTTTAAATATTTCAATGCTTCTAAATATATAATAAAGATTAAATTTTAGCTAATAAATTCAAGCATTAGTGCATGTTTTGAGAGCTTTCATATAATTAATTTTTTTATATAGAGTGTAACTCTTATTTGATATGTATTTTGAAATATATGTAATGCAAAAATGAATTTTACATATATATAAGAGGTATCGGGAAACAAAATATTTGTTGTTTTTACAATCTAAATCAGTGAGATTGTCATATTTAATCTAAATCTAAAGAAACTAAATTACCAAATACACAATATAGAATTGTCGATCTTACTTGGAAATTTTTTAATTTCAAGGATGCATGTGTATTAGCCCATGCATGTTCCTACAATGAGAACATTTGTGATAGGAAATTTACACCATACAAAATTCATACAACTCTTGCCCCTTTGTCTATGATATTACATATATTCCTCCTCTTTTCACCCCATTCCTACAAATATTGAAGCTTTATAGAGTGATGTTCCTACAATGAGAACATTTGTGACGGGAAATTTACACCATACAAAATTCATACAACTCTTGCCGCTTTGTCTAATGCCGACGATAGCATTGAACATATCCATTCTTTGCAACTTCCCTTCTGTATAGGGCTAAAATCTCAGATTGGATGCTTCTGTGATTCATGGTATAATGATTAAGATCTTATGGAAAATCACATGAAGGATTATTGGTCAACGGGTTTCGAACCTCAATCTAGGTTCATCATCAGGACTACATTGACGAGCAAGATCAACAGGTTCCTAAAATATATCTCAGAAATGCAACGGTCCAACGTTCAAAAAAA
>APFE031066095.1:0-16613 GCA_000404065.3 Pinus taeda
AACCCTGACCATGGATTAATATGTAGCATGCTTTACTTCTCTGTTGCGTTATGTTCCATATATGCAAGAAGAAAAAGCTAAGATTCAATGGTTTATTAGTAGTTTTACCAACTTCATGAAGGAGAAATTAGAATTTGATTAGCCCAGAACCATGGATGATGCAGTCCAGAAGGCTCGCATCTGTTATCAACAGATGAAGCAGAAAAATGAAGGTTCCAAAGAAGTTGCTGCCAGGAAAATGAGGAACTTACTACCAAGAAGACATCCAAAATCCATGCATGGTAGAAACAACTAGTAAAGGACTATTGGAAAGTTTGCAAGAAACCCACCCAAGGCTCAAATATTCACTAAAAATAGACAGCCTGAAGGAATTAGTAGGACTGTTACTGAACAACTAATGAAGCCGCCACTACAGTGTTGGGTATGCGGAGAGGCACATTATTACAAAAACTGCTTGTAGAGAGCTCAGACTGAACAACTTTCCAACATGCAAGAAGAATGTATGGTAGGCGATATCACAAGCAGCATGCCCAGGATCAATGCAGCATTGGACGATCATCAAGCTGAATATTATCCCACCATGATCGAATGCGAAGGTATGATTGTTGGTCAATCTGTTTCTATTTTGATTGATCTAGGCGCTAGCCTGAGTTATATTAGTCCTAAGGTGGTAGAAAAATGTCAATTGAAAAGAATTAAATACAAACAGTCATGGCTAGTTCAACTAGCTGCTGGTACCAAAAGGAAGGTGGTAGCCAAAACAAAAAACTTCCCTATTATAATTTCAAGACAGGCTATCCAGGTCAACCTAAATATTCTTCCCCTAGGCTCATATGATGTATTAATAGGGATGGAATGGATGGACTGTCACTAGTATTTGGTATATTGCAAAGAAAAGTCCATAAGTTATCTTACCGAGTCAAGACAGTGGAAGGAAATTCAAGGAATTAAGAAAAATATCAAGCAGTGCCCTATTAAAGCCAATCAACTTAGAAAGTGTATAAGAAAAGGGTGCCAGATTTATGCTATTTAGGTAGGGTACAACAATGATAAAAACAAAATTACCTCTTTGGAGAATATTCATGCAATACAAGATTTCTTAGATGTGTTCCCTGAATCTATTCCAGGATTATCGTCCAGGTGAGACATTGACTTCACAATTGAACTAATGCTTGGGGCAGCCCGTGTTTCGAAAACCACTTATCGTATGAGTGCTCTGGAATCGATTGAACTCAAGATGAAACTACATGAGATGTTGGATAAAGGATACACACGGCCAAGTGTGTCTCCTTAAGGGGCCCCAGTGCTATTTGTACGCAAGAAGGACGAAACCTTACGATTATGCATCGATTATCGCCAGTTGAATAAGCTGACCATAAAGAACAAATACCAACTACCTTGCATCGATGACTTATTTGATAAGTACAAGGGGCTAGTGTGTTCTCGAAAATCAACTTAAGGTCTGGATACCAACAAATTAGAATAAAGGACGAAGACATCTATAAAACTATGTTCCAAACTTGCTATGAACATTATGAGTCTGTGGTACTGCCTTTTGGCCTTACCAATGCACTAGCCACATTCATGAGCCTAATGCATGGTATTTTCCAACCTTTTCTAGATAAATTTGTATTGATCTTCATCGACGATATACTAATATATTCAAAAAACCAAGAGGGACATGAAGGGCATTTGAGAATAGTGTTGTGGATTCTGCGGGAAAGCCAGCTATATGCAAAGTTCAGCAAATGTGATTTTTACAAAGATCAAATTCAGTGCATGGGCCACGTTATATCAGTAAAAGGAATAGCGGTGGATCCAAAGAAGATCAAAACTATTATGGAATGGATTGCATCAAAAAACGTGGCCGACATAAGATTCTTCTTAGGCTTTGTAGGGTACTACCGTCAATTTATCAAGGACTTTTCAAAAATCACCTTCCCAATGACTTCACTTTAGAAAAAGGGATGGAATTTCCTATGGATGGCGGAATGCCAACAAAGCTTTGAGCAGCTAAAATAATTACTTACAACTGATCCTATGTTAAAGGTAGCGGATCCAAAAAAATCATTTGTAGTATGTACGATGCAAGTAAAGAGGGTGTTGGTGGAGTACTAAATTAGGAAGAAAAAGTCATTGCATATGAGTCTCGAAATTTGAAGGATTACGAACAACATTACTCTGCCTATGATTTAGACTTGACCATAGTAGTACATGCACTAAAGATGTGGCAGAACTATCTCCCAGGGAAGACATTTTTGTTGTTAACTGACCATAGATGTTTGACAAATTTCTTTAATCAATCTAACTTAAATGCTCGCCAGGCTAGATGGATCACATTTCTGAGCGAATTTGATTTTGACTTGAAACACATCAAAGAAAAAGAAAACAGAGTAGCGGAAGCTCTAAGTAGGAAATACATTGCATCTATGAGGTACATTTCAGTCATGCACAATCTAACCTATCGGAAGTTATCTGGGAGGCTTCCCTCAAAGATCCTGAATATGCATTCTTATGGCCGCAAGCATCGGAAGCCCAGGAAATAGGGCAGCAAGGTGAGTATGCAATTAATTCGGATAAAATGTTAACATTCATAAATTGAATTTATATTCCTAATAAAATTTCCGTGAAGCAGATGTTACTCGATGAGTTTCACAGGAAACCTTACGCTACCCACCCAAGATATTAGAAATTGTATTCTGATATCAAGAGAGATTATTTCTGGTTCGGCTTAAGAAAATATGTGGTGGAATATTTATCTAAATGCTTAGAGTGCCAATTAGTGAAAGTAGAACATCAACATCCTGCGGGTTTTTTGCAACCACTACCCATTCCGGAATGGAAGTGGGAGACCATAACTCTGGATTTTATTACAGAGCTACCTCTTACCAAAAAGCAACATGACTCAATCATGGTGGCTGTGGACAAGCTAAGTAAGACTGCTCATTTCATTCCCATAAAATCCAACTAAAAGACAGTGGATATTGCAGACATATTTATGAGAGAGATCTTCCGGCTACACGGGATACCTCGAGTGGTGATCTTTGATAGGGATGTAAAGTTTACATATGCTTTCTGGAAAACTCTTTTCGCAAGCCTTGGGACCCAAATTCATTTCATTACAACTTACCATCCACAGACAGATGGTCAAATAGAACGAGTAAATCAAGTTTTGGAGGATATGTTGCACATGTTTGTAATGTAACAACCACAGAAATGGGAGGACTACCTCCACTTGGAAGAACTTACCTACAATAATGGGCATCATGAATATTTGGGCACGAGCCCCTTCGAGGTACTTTATAGATGCAAGTGTCGGGTACCCACGGATTGGAATAGTCCAGAAAACAAACTAGCATTGGGTCCTAACATGCTCGCAGAAATGGAAGCCATCATTAATAAGGTTCGTCAAAATTTAAAAGCGGCACAAGATAGGTAGAAGGTGTATGCAGATAGGAAGAGAAGTCATAAAGAATTTTAGCTAGGCGATCATGTGTTTCTAAAAGTGAAACCTCAAAAGAGCACCTTACAGTGGAAAGGCTGTGCAAAATAGGCACCCTGATACTGTGGGCATTTCTAAATTTTGGAACAGATTGGGCTTGCGGCATATAAATTAGCACTACTAGGCCACATGCGAGTTCACAATGTCTTTCATGTGTCCTTGTTAAAAAAATATATTTACGACCCTCCACGTATTATTAACTGGGAAAGTATTTAGGTAATGATGATAGAAATGTAATATGAGTAAAGTATTATTGTTTTCGAAACATTTTGACAATACAATATGAATGTGCAAGTAGAACCTGAGGGAGAATTCCTGGCAGAGCCTCTTTGTATCCTCGATTGGAGAGAAACCACCTTGCAGAGGCGAGCCATCATCCAAGTTAAAGTGCAGTGGAAGCACTTTGACCTGAACGAGGCTACCTGGGAGGAAGAGGAGGTCATGTGAAAATCTTATCCTACATTGTTTACATAGAGGAAGAACACTAGGGATGATGTTCCTCTCGAGGGGAGGGAGATGTAACACACAACGAGATATCACAAGTTATTTTCATCTAGTTTAAAATTGCATTTATGTTTTTGTTACTATTAAATTGTTGGGCCTAAAAATATCTAGAATAGATATTGTTATTCATTATTTAAAGACTTTCGAAAGATTGTTAAAACAATAAAAAAAAAGAAAGGAAAACAGTTATAACAACTCCTAAAGCAGTTGGAAACAGTTGCCACTACTTTTCTCCAAAAGGGAAAATGAAAGGGCAACAAGGGGGCTGCAGGAATTTTTCCTTGAGCTAGGTTGTGATACCAGTGGGAAGATTTTTCAATATTGATGGAAAAGAGTCAAATGGGTATGGGACTTGAGGCTGGACAGAAGTCCTGATGCCCAAGATACCTGACTGCAGTTGTTCCAATCGATACGAGTAGGAAGTGCTTGGTGGGGGACCATGGACGTAATTGCCAAGTCCATGGCTGGGTGGTGAGACCTTCTAGAAGGACTATTGGTTTGCATGAAATAAACAACTCAAGAAGATAAGTACTCAAGGGAAAACTTTAATTTTTTTGGCAATTAAATTGGTATGCATTAGAAGTAATGACCTCAGTTCTAGTTTAAACTTGACACTGAACATTTAAAGAAAATATCTGATTACTAGACTCATTCACATTCTAGAGAAGAAAATAAATGCATAATATTCTGCTAGTTATATAGTTCATTTATTCTAACCCATCAGTTCTGTAGAATCTTGAATTTATTTAATATCTACTATGTAAAGAAGAAAATTACTTTACTATAGAATCTTGAACTTATTTAATCTCTGTTATGTAAAGAAGAAAATTACTTTACTATAGGATCTTGAATTTATTTAATATCTACTATGTAAAGAATAAAATTACTTTACTATAGAATCTATGAACTTATGTATATCGATTGTATAGAAAGGAAATACATTTACTGCTATCCTGACAATAGAGTTTCAATTCTTATCCATAGCCTATCAAACTATAAACTACTGGAATGGAAACCAAATCATACTATTTGTACATGTATACTACTTTACAAAAAAAAGGAAACTAAATTGGTTTACAATGCATTCTAAATAAGAAAACCCACAACACTATGTGGAAGGACTTTTGTGGTTATCAGGAGCAAAACCAAGTAACAAACTTATAAACATTTACATGAAAACTGAGTATACTTCCGTGTTTTCAATATTCATGCCATGCTAATACCATTAACTCCATGCTCAAACAGTTAACAACTATTTAAGAGAGCATGAATTCCAAAGCAATTGAAGAAGTGAAATAAATATATATATATAACAATTAAAGTATTTGATTGTCCTAAACCTCGACATCTATTCTACCTCTACATATCTTCATATAAACTTCATTAAAAATGTCATTACAACCCATTCACTAAGGACCGAGGCTAGGCAATGGTCCATGACCTTCCACTACTTATTATAGACACAAAAGGGTTCAT
This sequence comes from Pinus taeda, assembly GCA_000404065.3. NCBI lineage: Eukaryota > Viridiplantae > Streptophyta > Pinopsida > Pinales > Pinaceae > Pinus > Pinus taeda. Next base: position 5,483 of record APFE031066095.1, read on the forward strand.
AGAACCAGAACGGATAGTGAATATTATCCATATTAACAACTACTCAAATAATTCAGAAATATAGTTAAGAAATACTCTTTAAACACCGTTGCAAACCCAACAGGTTGCAAGAATTCTCTAACCTTCATTTTCTAAGAACCCTTGTGGAAATTCAGTCGTGGTGAGAGTTTGACTGTGTCGAAGGCCAGCAAACTCTCCGACCTCCTTTTGGAGTCGAGCAAGCATCTCAAACAAGCAGATGAACAATAGAGGTAAGGTAACAAAATTGTGGAAAGAGGATAGGTTTGGTTTAGGTTATGCCCCTTGAAAGACTCTTCAACCAGCAGCAGGGTCAAACCATACCTGTGCAACCATTCAAATAGTCGGTTAGAACCAAACATCGAGCTGAATAGTGGTAGTGAATGCTTAAACAACAAAAGAACAGGGCAAGGAATTTATTACCCAAGTAGAAGGGAATCGATGTTGGAACTCTTTATGCCTGGAATAAAAACAACATTTACCATTAATCACAAATCCGAGATGAGTCTTAAACCATGATGGTGTTCGAACCAGAAAGAGCCTAACCTCGGTGACGAAAGCTCATTGTTGTTAGGATTTCGGGGTAAGATTCCAAATTGTAGACCATACCTACACCAGTATTGAGTTAATCCATGAATGAAAAGGCATTTTCATTTCCAAACCAAAAACTAAAGTGATTCACTTACCTCGTATTTCTATATGATTGTTGCCACTGAAAATCAGCAAAACCGCACTCACGAAGAGGAAACCCTTCCTTACCCTACACACTAACAAAGTTGTGTCTCCGCCTCACACAGTGCGGGAGAAGGTGAAAAACCATAGAAACAATTCATTTTGGGGTAAATATCTCTGCTAAGTCTCGATGATGCATACAAAAACTTACCATCACATTAATCGCCGAGCAAAGGAGCCATCACCTCTATTGAGGTGCTCAGTGCAGGCAAGTTGCACACATGTACATGACCTAATTCAGGTTGTCGTGCAAGAAGCCTGTGTGTCATTTAAAAACTTTAACCCGCGCCAAGCTGGGAGTCATTTCACTTTGCCTGGAGTGGGTTAAGGTGACACATAGGTTAGATGAATAGGGAGTTTAAACATTATTATTATTATTATGTATTAATTGTTTCGGGGTGTTACAATGGAAATAGTGAACTTTGAGATTTTGGTATCAAGTCATATGAGATACAACTGCACACATATTTATACACACTATCACATTCTTTTTTTAAAAGAAATAATTAACGAATCCTTTTTCAATCTCGAATGGTTTATGTTATTAGTTTTAATATGTGAATAGGAATGTCTTTATACGTATTAAACATAATGTCCTTGTATTGCGTCATATAAATAACAAGGGTTGAAAACAGCGATAGTCCCTGCCTGGAAAGTCAAAGTAGAAATTGGGAAGCTGTAATAATGCATTGATGCAAATTATGGCAAGAAAATATTTGTGGATTAAAATGCATTGATGTAGTAAATCCAATCCTTTTTTGGAGCTTCTCTGCAAATTCAAATGTTGATGAATTAAGATAAATTAAGAAAAGTGAATCTAATGAGCTCATACTAAGGTGATATCGAGATTAATATCAATATCAGGTTGGATGAGCTTGGATTTTCGATTCTTGTACCTGTCAAATGTTGATGAATTAAGATAAATTATGAAACTGAATTTGATTAACTCAGATTGAGGTGGTATCAATATTAATATGTATATAAAGTTGGATATCTTGGTTGTGGATAGGAAAAGTGAAAAGGTAGAGCGAATCGGTGTTGTGAAAATTTAATAACAGCTATAAATTTTTACATTATTCAAATCAAAATTAATTAATTAATTAATTAATTCAAATAGAAAATTTCTATTCGTTTATAAAAAAAATATATTAAAATTATAAATATATTATATATTTTTTATTAATAAAATATTTTTTAGGTTTTAAAATATACAATTGAATATAAAATTAAGAAAATTAATTATGTTGAATAAATAATCACTTTGACCTTGGCAAGGGATCTTCATGCAACATGTGTTAACACATAAGCTTTCTTGTAATGCATGCGACACATGAGCTTGCTGGTAATACATAGTTGCATACATGACATGTGCTTTAACATCAAAACAAATAAATCGTTAAGGTGGCTTCACATCCATATGAAATAGCCTTATTGTAATTTTGTTACGCCTTCACATCTAGCTTGTAATTGTCATCTTAATTGTCTATTGTTGTCGTCCCTACACAACTACACAATTAGGATAGAGGCTTGCACAATTTCACCCAATTATTTATTCTGGTAAAGCAATCTATTGTAACTATGAGGAGGGTAAGATATTTAATTCCATCGTTCCGATAGATAGCTAGTTGGGCTTGTTGGTATGGGGTAAGAATGCCCTATATTCCTAGTTGAGCTTGTTGGTATGGGGTAAGAAGGCCCTATATTCCACATATCCACATATATCAGTGGTTCACTGACCACTACATCTGCGGATATCGCCAAATCATTCAACTTGGTGGCTGCTGAGGCAAGATCCAAATGAAAACAGTTACTGAGGCAAGATCCAAATGAAAGTGTGCTTGAGAAACTACTATGGAAGGGGGTGCAAAATGAAATGCTGGAGCAACTACAAGAAAGCATCTCCAAAAAGGATTTCATTTAGCGCCCAGATAATAAAGGGTATGTTACTAGCCAGTAAGAGCTCGTGCAAGCGTTTATGGGTGGATTAAGTGGAAGCATCTATGCTTGGAAGCGTAGTATCTATTTTTAATTTTGTAATATTCGAAGTTATTGTACAATCCCAAGTTGTTTGCTGAGTATTATTCTTTTTTCAGGATGTTATTACTGTAATGGCATATTGTTATCCCTGTAATGACAACCTTTCGTATAGTTTACTTGTGGTACTTTTTCAAAGGTTCCTCCACTAGTTTTGTCTAGCCTAGATTCAATGAAAAAGTCTAACAAAATTTCCTAAAGAAATGACATCGTTAGAATACTGCAAATCTTAATCAAAATGGGAGGGAAAAGTACCAGCAAACCTATGATAAAGTACCATCTGCATTTTTTGAAATCAATTTTTACAGTCAAAATACCCCGAAAGAACAATTTAATGGAGTTCTCATTGCATTATCACAGGTTAATTAAGACTACCGTTGATATTGTTTCAAAAAAGAAACAGTGTAATGGAGTTCTAATTGAATTATCACAGGTTAATTAAGATTACCATTGATATTGTTTCAAAAAAATGAATATGAACCCTTGAATAAAATAACTAGTATTTCGACCATAATATGATATATACAAACTATGTATGTTCCTTGAAGGCCGAAGGTACAGAAGGTTGGTAGTTGGTTAGATGTTGAACAAACAAAAACTGCGGTTTATTCACCTCAACTTAGGGGGTAATATCTGAACATAAGTTTCAGATGAGAGAGAGTTGAGAGATGTAAACCAGCAAAGGAGAGTGGTATTCACTTATCCAGGATGCATCATAGCTCTCCCATTTTATTCTATGGAAATATCTATCTCTAAAGCTTGAGTTAGACAAGACTGAGTCAGGGAATAGAAAGTTCCTAGAAGACCGAGGCTTTGCAACCAAATGCCCATACTAGAACTTTTTTGTCATCCAATTTCAACGTTGTTAGTTGATTTTCTGCCCACTACCTGCAATTGAATTAACATTCAATTAGCTTCAAGTATAGAATATAATTAATTGTGTTCACAATAACACTATTTTTCATTTACTTGGATTCATTTGTTGATTTGATAACAAATTTGATTTTGCATTTGTTGATTTGATTTTGTAGGTGGAAAGAAGAAATAAGAAATAGAATGACTGCATTGAATGTTTTCCAGGTGGAAAGAAGAAATAGAAGACTGCTCCATTGTACTACTCCACTGTTTGCAATTGATGAATGTTATCTGGAATTGAATGTTATCTACAATTGAAATAAAATTCAATTAGTTTCAAGCATGGAATAGAATTAAATATGTGCATGGAATAGAATTAAATATGTGCACAATAACAGTCTTATTCCTACTGGAATTTATTCATTTACTTGGATTCATTTGTTGATCTGATTTTGCAGGTGGAAAGAAGAAATAGAAGACTGCTCGGGAAAAGGTGGTGAAGGAGGTGTGGAAGATGCGGTGAAGGTGCAGAGGTGGTGAAGGAAGTGTGGAAGATGTGGTGAAGGTGTCTGAAGGTTGGAAAGAAAATCCTCATGAGCTCAGTGTTGCGTCTGGGAAATCCCTTAGAAAGGAACTATATAAAGAAACACAACACAACTGCTTCACTGGGCTTGTCTAGTATCCACAAACAAGAAAACAAGGCTTGCACAAACAAACAAGCAATCAAGGAGATAAATCGTCGAAGAAAGTAAATAGGGAGGTAAACCACAGAAGAAAGAAGATCAAACATTTATGAAAGATCTAATTATATAATATGTACTAAAGGGTAAAGCAACAAGACATGTGGAGGAGAGTTGCAGACATGTGGACAAGATATGGCTATGGGAGAAGTGTGAGGTTGACATGGGGCAGTGTAAAACTAGTTTCAAAACTTTGCATAAAAAGTAAAAAACATCTCATTGAATTGTTGGACATGGACTTGTTCCAATTTTGGATAAAAAGTTAAAAAAGCTGCATGAATTTTTTGAAAGTTTTCTTAAAAGTTTGTTTAACATTTAATATAGCCTCGAGACAAGTGAAGGTTCCAATAACAGGTAGAAATCAAAATTTTGTGAAATTAATTGGTGAATCGAAATTGTAATTAGAAAATTTGGATAAATTTGGATGAAGTGGAAAATTGTTTAGTCAAAATACAAATTAATAGCAGGTCAACCCTCTAGCGATCAGTAGAGTCCCTGCATTGCCCCAGGGAAGGAATAATAATAAGGGAAAAGCTACAAATAGTAGAACTCGCAAGAAGCCTTGGAATCTTAAATCCTTTCTGCTCATCAAATGAAAATTTGATGACGTTTTGGCATTTTTCATGCTTTTTATTTTACATTCTACTTAGAATTTCATTTTGGCATTTTTCATGCCTTTTATTTTACGTTCTACTTAAATTTGTGAGTGTCGACTTCCCCTTATCTAGAAATTCTCTTACAACTATTCCTTCATTTCAACTTCCTTTAATCTCCCTATGAGAGTGCTTTGTTTCTTCTCAGCATACGTGTTTCACCATGTGTCCACTACTTTTAATCTTCCACTTAGAGTGCATTGTTTCTTCCTAAGTTAGCATATGTATTTCCACCTAGTATACAACCATATTTTTAAGATTTTATAAAGCTTTTTAGCCTTTGGGAGTTAATAATTTTGATTATGTACATAAATTTTGACATGTGAAAGAAACTAAATAAAGCCATATAGTTAAGATGATGAGGATTCTCAACTGCAAGTAAATGAGATAGAATTATTATTTTTTAAATATCAAGCATTTAACCACTGTCCCTTTTATAATTTATTTAGATCCAATAATCTACTACATATGTCAAATTTATTAAACATATATTTACATGTTTAACTATTTCTTAATAACTTATTTTCACCAAATATTTTATTTACAGATGGGCACACACATCTTTATTTACTGACTACATATTTTATTTTCTGTATTCTTAGTTTATACCAAGATAACTTTAATCCCTATAATAAATCCAATAATGATAGCTAAATATTTTTTAAAATATTTTTATATCATTTCAATTAATTTGATATCCATTACGCATTTTTGGAACACATTATTCCTAAAACCATGATGCTGAAAAATGTCAAGACTAAGCAAACTCTGCAATCTACGAGGTAAACTCTGTAATCTATTTACGAGGCAATCAACTCACCATCTACATTTGAATATTGTTAACTAATCATTTTCATAATATCTTAAATATGAGCCTATGATTTCCTCATCTTAAAAAAATAGATTCACATTACTGTCCACATCATAGACTAAATATACAGCCCAACCAATTACACAAAGAAATCCTTCCTATTAAACATTGCTCTAGACAATACTATCACTTATTCTATTCATGTACTTAGTGCTATTCATGTACTTACTACGAGTTGAATCCTCCAAATACAACTATATTAGAAGCGGTTGACCATCGAACTAGGTATGTTAAATAAATATGAGTTTGTAACATCTTCAATAATTATTTTTATTGTAAGAAAGATTTAGCTTAATAACTATATAATTATTTTTTTAAAGAGAAATTCACTACAGTAAAAACGAAGTTGATTTCAAAGCATTTAGTAAAAAGCACATAATGCAAAATTAGTCAAAATAAGTTAGGTCACTGAAAAAAACAAAAATATTCAAAATAAGCCTAGGCTTTTCAAAATGGTAATTGAGCGCTTCATTATGCAATAAATCACAAGCTATTTTTAGTCAAAATAAGCGAGGGCACTAAAAAACAAAATTAGCCAAAATAAGCATGGGCTTTTCAAAATGGTAATTGAGCACTTCATTATGGAATAAATCACAACCTATTTTTCTAATATTTAAGACATTTTTTTAACGTGACATGATATATTATTCCTGTAAAAGAATGGACCTGAGAGAAATTCATTTTGACAAGCTTGCATAATTTCACAACATTTATTTCACATAAAATAAATATTAAGAAAGAAATTAAAAAAAACAACAATCGAATGAGATTGAAACTGGTTGAAGACTTGGGGCTTGAAAACTGATAAATCTTGTTGATTTTGAAGTAAATGATGAGGGCAAATTTAGTAGAGAGCTCCAATATTTATTTTGGGCAATTTATCTTTGGTTGTGGTGTTGTCTTCTGGATTTATCGCATACAAATTTTTGGAATCCACGTTTCGAACCATCTTTTGTGATTCATGAATCACCGAGAATGGTTCGAAACGTCGATGCCAAAAATTTGTATGCAATGGCTCTGGAAGACAACACCACACATAATATAGATCACAAGAGCCTCAAATCAATAACTATCCTTGCTTTTCAAGAAAATAGCATGGCACTGACAACTATTTTGAATGAGTTTAAGGTCCACCTTTTGCTTACCCCTTTTCATTGTTATTTTGTTGTTTGTTTGTTTGGGAAGGTGAGTAGCAATGGTAGACCACCTATTTCCTAGTAGAGCATGAAGTTGAATAATAGTCTTCTCTTCCTGCACGTTGAATTTATCCCTTTTATTTTGTCTTAGATAGTTAGCCCAATGCAATTTTGAGCTCTTTCTTATCTCAACACCCAACTTTCTGCCACAGAGTCCTCCAGCTTCCATGGCTCTGCTATAGTAACAAGCTTTTGATTTTCTTCGGGCATCCAAGGCCCTTCTTGAGCCCAACTTTTTAGCAGCAGGGAGCCCTACCATTATTTTTGATTTGGTGTGACTTCTGATAAGCCTCGACAAAGATGTTGTTGAATTAAACATTGCAACTACCCTTCACGTCACCAGTTGTTCCTCGGCTGCTTTTATTTCTCGATCACACTTCTTCATCGATGTTGGAGGATGGCAGAATCAAACAAGAGGGAGAGTGTGGAACGATTGAGGGAAGCCTAAGGAACAAAAACAAACCCACCACCCCTTTATGCATGTATTTTTTTAGTATTTTTCAATCACATACTAGCTTACAGTTTGATGGTTGAATTCACATTCGTGAGGTACACTGGTTGGTTGGTTCCTTGAATGTAACACTTATTTTTCAATGTAGTTGTTCTTAGTTGCCTCGGGCGAGATCTCCCTTCATAAAGTTCAAATCTATGAAATGACTACAGCAAGATAATTTTTTATATGATTCAAATCTATGAAAGTGTGTCAGGCTCTATTGCCATATGAGCCAGAGATATTGTATTCATTTGCGTTATGACCCTGGACCGAGTACTATAAATTTTGACGGGACAAATCTTAAATTAAATGTCAGAATGACAGATTTTGATTTATGAAGCACATCAAATTTGACAGGTAAAATTTACAGCAGCTATCAAATACGTCTTAAAATATGAAATACATCCTTTGAGACGTCAAATTCCAGACCTTCTCGCCAGGCTTGAGTAATTGTAAAGTGCACCCAAATTCTTGAGAGATGTTAGAGTAAAATGTGGGAGACTTGTTTTAAACTCGGTCAGATTTGAGCATGACATTGCCATCTTTCTCTGTCGCATAGGGAAATACTTTTATCTGCTATCTGCCCTACTTTTAAATTAGTTTTGGGAAAAAAATTTAATCAAATTTTATTTTCCATGCTTTGACACACAACATAAATTAATAACTTCAACTGAATCCCACTTACAAGAAATAACTAGAAGTTCATCCAGAAAAGTTGATAAATGACGAGAACACAGTACGAAGAAAAGATAAAGGAAGTATCAACAACATCCATTGTCATGCGTTTTTGGCCGAATTTTCCTCGCCAAAGTTTAGTTATATTGGTTAGGGAAAGGTCGAAATCTGTAACTGGTTTTCCGACTGCTCTAAAAAATATTACCAAAATAAAGTTATTATCTGAGAAAAATCAATGTTGGTAGCTCTCCAGCAATGTGATTAAAGGAGTGTCATTTTCCCATGACGTTTTCATTTTAACGTGGAAACTTAGATAAGAATAACTCGGAGAAACACTCAAACGTGACCCTGATTACTATATCTTAATGTGGAGAGTATTTTATATAAATACCGAGCAAAAATTAAGGACTAATAAATGTGTATTCTAAACATGTTAATATAGTTATAAATTTATTTATCAAATTATCCAACATTTATTAAAAGCAAATATGTGTATTGAGAAACTAGTAATTTATTATAACTATGAAAAGAGAAGTTTTCCATCCCTAAAATATATAAATATTGTAATTTTTTCCAAAAACATAAAAATTATAAAATCACAATGAGTAATAGGTGGATAATAAATAAATTTTAATTGAATTAATTAACTAAAAATTAAAATAAATGTAATAATTATTTAAAAAATTCGTCGCACATGTATTTCACAAGAAATTATATAAATTTTCCTCTTATTAGATTAAAAATAATGGAAAATAGAAAATAAATACATAATTATTAAAATATTTTAAAATTATAATCAAATTAATTTGGTTAAAAAATATAATTTTTTTTCAGGTTATAATTGAATGATATGAAATTAAGAAATAAATACAATATAATAAAAACTTTAAAATTATAATAAAATTAATTTTATAGAAATCATCTTAACTTCATTTTATTACCAATTTAAAATATAATAAAACTAAAATAAATACATATTAAAGAAGATTTAGAAATTGGGTAACAAATTAAAATTAAAAGATTTAAAGGTTTAATTATTTATTTTTATTTGGATGGAATTCATTTAAAATAATAATAATAAGATAATTAAAATAATATGATTTAATATCAAAATTTAAATATATTCAAAAGCCTGTTATGTCATCGAATTAACGTGATGATGGTATTCAAACTATTATAAAAATAAGATTTGGACTCACACCAAACCAATTAAAAAATTTTCTTTAATGGTTCATAGTTAGATTGTAAATATGTCTCCAATAACTAGTAATAAAGACATAATATGACATATATAGCCACTCATCCACTTAACAAAACAAAAACACACTTTTAATTCGCAAAACTTAATTATTATTAATTATTAATATCTATTTATAAATATTTGATAAATTATTTTATTATTATTATCTATTAGACCCTTGGGTATTTTAATCTAAGGGTTCGTATTCTTAGGGTATAATATTGTCCATAGGGTTTATAATATTTATTCTAGGGTTTAATATAAATGCCATGAGTTTATAATCACGGTTGATCATGGTCAACCATTGTCATCCATGGTCCAATGTCACATTGTAACAAAGATTTTCTTAATATGAAAATCAACTATCGTTAACCATGTTCAATCTTGGTCAACCAAAACCCACCGTGGTCCAACATTGCATTGTGACAAAGATAGTCTCAATGTTAAAATTGATCATGGTCAATCATGGAGAGTCATGGTCAACCATGGTCAATAATGGTTAACCATCAACAACCAATGTCAACCATGGTCCAACATTGCATTATGAAAAATATTGTCTCAATATGAAAATCAACCATGGTCAACCATGGTCACATTGTGTCAAAGATCGTCTCATGGTCCAACATTACACTATGACAACCATGGTCAACCTTGGTCCTACGTCACATTGTGACAAAGATGGTATCAATATGAGAATCAACCATGGTCAACTATCGATAATCATGGTCAACCGGTGTCCAATGTTGCATTGTGAGAAAGATTCTCTCAATATGAAAATCAATCATGGCCAACCATGGTCAACCATAGTCCAACATCATATTGTGATAAAGATTTTCTCAATATGAAAATGAACTGTATTCAAGTGTGAACCATGTTTATTTTAGGGCTTATAATATTTATCTTAGGGTTTATATAGCTTGGGTTTAAAAAATTAATCTCTCGGGTTGAATATTATTCTCTTGGGTTTTTAGTATTAATCCCTTGGGTTTATTAGTGCCTTGGGTTTATAATATCAATCCCTTTGGTTTATTAGTCTAGGGGTTCATATTCCGAGGGTATAATATTATTGATGGGGTTTATAATATTATTCCTAGGGTTTAATATAAATCCTTTGGGTTTATAATGCATTGGGTTTATTAATCCCTTAGGTTTATAATGATGCAAATATGGGTTTGTGACATAGATTTTCTTAATATGGAAAGTAATTATGGTCAACCATGGCCAACCAAGGTCAGTCATGATCAACCATGGTCAATCATGGTCCATATTGGTCAAACATGGTCCATCATGGTTAATTATGGTCTACCATGGTCCATCGCCACATTTTGACAAAAATTTCATCAATATGAATATAAACCATGGTCAACCAAGGTCCAACATTGTATTGTGAGAGAGATTTTATCAATATGAAAATCAATCATGATCAATTATGGTCAATATTGGTCAACAATTGTTAATAAGCATGGTCAGATTGTTACAAAGAGTGTCTAAATATGGAAATCAACCATGGTCAATCATGGCCAACCATTTCCAATCAGGTTTAATCATGGTTATCCATGGTCAACCATGGTCCAATGTCACATTGGGACAAAGATTTTTTTGAATATCAACACCAACCATGGTC
>APFE031066105.1:0-11253 GCA_000404065.3 Pinus taeda
TTTTCAAATAAATTAATTTAATTATGTCAATCTGAATGTCAGTGACCGAATCAAAAGAATCTGAAACAGAGTTAAATCAATATATTGTTAAGACAATGAATCTATTATTAAAATATTCAAAAATTGGAATCTCTTAGAAACAAATAGTTAATTATTTCATTTTTAACGTAATGAACCAAAGCAAAAGAATCTAGAAATTTAAACAATTTCATTTCCTTTCTTTCCCTCGCAATTGAAACAATCTCTCGCCTCACACTCAACGTGGGTTGAAAATGTCGGGTTTCTGTATATGTGCAGTGCGTGTCGCTATCATTACGAGTGACGACGAGTGCGATTCAAATCCTTTTGAAATTTGTTAAACGTCATCCCCATCAAATAAATGAGTTCAGGGCCCCGACGAAATCTAAACTACAAGCACTGTTGTGTGATATAGAAAGGATTAATTAATTATGAATAGTGCGAATTCCCTCCAGACACCAGACCATAACAACCTTCAAATGAGGAAGGAAAACAATGGCATAGAAAGTACTCAATATCCGGATGCATGTGAGCTCCGTAACACATTCAACCTATTTTTTAATATCTTCAACCTACAAGGGCCAGAAACAGCCCAAAAACCTCAACAAAATTCAAAAAGGGGAGAAATCTATGAATATAAACCACGTTGCAAATTCTTTGAAGAAGGAATATTTTTCATGGTTCATTGCGTGTTCGTGATACTGAAATTCTTGTAAATACATTTTCAAATCTCTGATGTGTATACTTCTGAATGGATCTGTACTGGATTTTTTCGTTGTGGAATTTTTTTCATAACAATTGTATTTAAATACGTCTTCGTAATCAAATCTCGCCACTATAATTTCAATGAAAAAAGACAACTAATATGTCACTAACAACCTAAAAAATTACAAGTCACAAAAATGTGCAGACTATGAACATTAGACCTGTATAATTCAACGTCAATCACAAGTAGACTTGTAATTCAACGCCTACCACAATTACAGAAGAAAAGCTCTGGCCAAGGCATGTCTGACTACTCGATGGGGTTGTTGTCTATTGCTTAGACAACGTTTCAACTAATTATTTGGTAAACGCCAAACTTACAGAACATTCTAAAAGAATTCTCTTCAAGTAAAAACGCCTTAAGAAAAGACCACGGCACAATAAAAAATCTTTAATATGACAAAGGCTGATCTGGTCAACTTACAGAAATTGGATTTGCATCAGACACAAAGAACGACGATTAATACACAACTATTTCATATATATATAACATTTAGCAATTTTCTCAACATATTTATTACAGAGACAATGGGTTGGCCATTCAACGATTTGTTCGCGGTTCATATTGTGAGCGAAAAGACAGACAAAACAGCACGTATTCAATCCTACCATTGCTCTGGTAAGAAATCGACTCATCCTAAAAACGGAGCAAGAAAATAGATAAGGATTAATGCAATCTATTCATTGCATTAATTCAGTGCAAACAACACACCTTTATCCGAAAATTTGACAGGAAAAATAAATATCTACCCCAAAATTGAACCAGGATTTAAACCCTAGAAACAAAACAAATGAGTTCAATGTTAATCGCCAAAGCTGTAGAGGGTTCGGCCTGCCCAAACAATTGCTTCCCAGACAAATAAGAAACAACCTTCAAGGGACCTATGACATTCGAACATACCACTGCTGATTAAAAAAAGCCAGTGAGTAATTGACATACCTGCAGATAGTGACCGGTAGCAGATTCTGGGTCGCGTCCAAACAGTAACTATATCGAAACAGCTCCTCTAATATAGTAACAACACAGTAAGGAGCATCCACAAACCAGTATAGTATAGTGTGGGGAAGTTCAAAAACAAACACAAAAATACCATCTGCGGGAAGACATATACCGGTATGGGCCACGGCCCGCAAGTTGCAACCCAAACGCAAACCAAGCGATGAAATTAATGAAAAATTCATAGCTTTTTCGAATTTGAGAACACTGTAGATAAGATTAACTCTCACGGCACAACGAAATTAAAGGAATTTCTCACAACGTACCCTTGACTTGACAAGAAATGCAAAATTTTACAGTAATGAAACCTGAGTGACTTAATTTCAGTAAACATGGCCGACTCGAGGATAAAGGTTGAACGACGAAAAGAAAAAACAATTGATTTGGAGAACGCATCGTATACTCCAAGCTGGTATGCACACTAGGAATTAATTAAGCCATAGGCCCGTATGACTTCAACCTAGTACTTACTGACAGTAGTCACAGATTTCAAGAGATAGGCTCAGAGTCCTAATACCTATTACAGATATTATAGATTTTTACGTTTTCCTTGTGAAACTAAACGTCAAAACGACGGGTTGGGAAAGTATACCACGCGTCAAACCTGACGTGGAAGATTTTCTCCGTGCCGTCAAATACGTTCTAAAATCAAAAATACGTCCTGTGGGACATCAAATTCCAGGCCTGTCTGTAATAGGTATTAGGACTCCGAGCCTATCTCTTGAAATCTGTGACTACTGTCAGTAAGTACTAGGTTGAAGTCATATGGGCCTATGGCTTAATTAATTCCTAGTGTGCATACCAGCCTAGAGTATACGATGCGTTCTCCAAATCAGTTGTTTTTTCTTTTCGTCGTTCAGCCTTTATCCTCGATTCGGCCACGTTTACTGAAATTAAGTCACTCAGGTTTCATTACTGTAAAATTATGCATTTCTTGTCAAGTCAAGGGTACGTTGTGAGAAATTCCTTTAATTTCGTTGTGCCGTGAGAGTTAATCTTATCTACAGTGTTCTCAAATTCGAAAAAGCTATGAATTTTTCATTAATTTCATTGCTTGGTTTGCGTTTGGGTTGCAACTTGCGGGCCGTGGCCCATACCGGTATATGTCTTCTCGCAGATGGTATTTTTGTGTTTGTTTTTGAACTTCCCCACACTATACTATACTGGTTTGTGGATGCTCTTTACTGTGTTGTTACTATTTTAGAGGAGCTGTTTCGATATAGTTACTGTTTGGACATGACCCAGAATCTACTACCGGTCACTATCTGCAGGTATGTCAATTACTCACTGGCTTTTTTTTATTAGCAGTGGTATTTTCGAATGTCACAGATCCCTTGAAGGTTGTTGCTTATTTGTCTGGGAAGCAATTGTTTGGGCAGGCCGCAGAACCCTCTACGGATTTGGTGGTTAACATTGAACTCATTTGTTTTGTTTCTAGGGTTTAAATCCTGGTTCAATTTTGGGGTAGATATTTATTTTGCCTATCACATTTTGGGATAAAGGTGTGTTGTTTGCACTGAATTAATGCAATGAATAGATTGCATTAATCCTTATCTATTTTCTTGCTCTGTTTTTAGGATGAGTCGATTTCTTACCAGAGCAATGGTTGGATTGAATACGTGTTGTTTTGTCTGTCTTTTAGCTCACAATATGAACCATGAACAAATGGCTAAATGGCCAACCCAATACGTGTTGTTTTGTCTGTCTTTTAGCTCACAATATGAACCGTGAACAAATGGCTAAATGGCCAACCCATTGTCTCTGTAATAAATATGTTGAGAAAATTGCTAAATGTTATATATATATGAAATAGTTGTGTATTAATCGTCGTTCTATGTGTTTGATGGCAATGAAAATCCAATTTCTGTAAGTTGACCAGATCAGCCTTTGTCATATTAAATATTTTTTATCGTGCCTCGTGGTCTTTTCTTGAAGGTGTTTTTACTTGAAGAGAATTCTTTTAGAATGTTATGTAAGTTTGGCATTTACCAAATAATTAGTTGAAATGCTGTCTAAGCAATAGACAACAACCCCATCGAGTAGTCAGACATGCCTTAACCAGAGCTTTTCTTCTGTAATTGTGGTAGGCGTTGAATTACAAGTCTACTTGTGATTGACGTTGAATTATACAGGTCTAATGTTCATGGTCTGCACATTTTTGTGACTTGTAATTTTTTAGGTTGTTAGTGACATATTGGTTGTCTTTTTTCATTGAAATTATAGTGGCGAGATTCGATTACGAAGACGTATTTAAATTCAATTGTTATGAAAAAAATTCCACAACGAAAAAATCTAGTATGGATCCATTCAGAAGTATACACATCAGAGATTTGAAAATGTATTTACAAGAATTTCAGTATCACGAACACACAATGAACCATGAAAAATATTCCTTCAAAGAATTTGCAACGTGGTTTATATTCATAGATTTCTCCCCTTTTTGAATCTTTTTGAGGTTTTTGGGCTTTTTCTAGCCCTTGTAGGTTGAAGATAGTAAAAAATAGGTTGACTGTGTTACGACGCTCACATGCATCCGGATATTGAGTACTTTCTATGCCATTGTTTTTCTACTGGCACAAACACCTTGAATTTTATTTTGAAGATGCTATTTTCTTTACCATTCATTTTTTTAACTATACGACCTAAAATTTGAGTTTGATATGGTACAATGAACTTCTACCACATCCCTTGAGTTTTATTTCTACTTAGACAAGACATCGCACCTTGCCAAAGTTATGTTGGCTATTGTAAATGAATACAATGAGTGAATTTATACATTGTCTCCCTTTCCCAATAAAAATGCATAGGTTTACATTTAGGTACTCCATGTTTAAGTCCATTGACTCCAAGGTAGGGGAACACTATAACAAACCCTCCCATTTAGCATCACAAGCCCTTCATTCAAAATGGAGTGAAGATTGCATTGAGGATCAACATTGGCATTAAACATTCTCAACGCTTAATAATCAACATAGATACATGTTAACCCCAAATATATCTAGCATCAAAAGGGATCAAATCCTTTGAAGTGTAAAATATGTTATTCTTTAAAATGGATCTAGCCTAATTTAATTCAACATAGTAAGACTCATGTAACATCTCTCAAACACTCTGACTTTTCTTTTAATTACAACATAAATGTCAACTCGCATTCTTTGGAAATTTTTCTCTTAACTCACATAATAATAATTAATTGTATGAGCTTAAATGTATATAATTGACCCCGGAATGTGTTCCTTACTACTGTACTATCAACTTTTTCATATCTTCATATTAACAATAAAATTATAACCAGGTTCTATTTAAGTGGATGATTAACTATTTCTATATACTAACTATTCTTATATATCTTCTTGTAGAATATAAGCTTGCATAATACAAAGGTAAAAAGAGGGTCAACACTTATTAACCTAGTGAAAGTATTAGTAAAGAACGTATGCAACATGCATGTTATCGCTCCTTCAACAAGCACCTTTGAAAAATAACACAACCAAAGGATTGAAAAAATAATTTGGAGTTTCAATACTATTTTTGAGTTAGAGGAGTTTTAGGTGATTTTCCATGAAATTGTAGTTAATTAGTTTGGAATTGATATTAATGATAGATGTTATGTTAATTTATTAATTCCTATAAATTGTATTTATATTACAAGTGTTAAGTGGATTATTCAAAAAAAAAAAAATTGTTATTTATAACTAATATTTATGGAATGTAAATGATAAAATATATTTTAAATAAAATAAAAAAAATATAATAAAAAATTAAAAGAGTCCTTGGGATGTAGAGGAGATGGTGATAGGGTGTTATGTTAAGGTAGTTCATGGTGTAAAGGTCACCTATTCGAAACTATGTGGCAAAAATCCAACCATGCTAAGGGGGATCCACATCTCAGAAAAACTATTACACCCTTCTTTGTATTCTTACTAGACATATTTTTTGTGCCCTATATATAGATAAATAAAGGAATTGTTAAATATATATTAAAAAAAATCTTAAATAATACTACACCACTTGTCAATAAAATTTTCATCTTTAAATGTTAGTATTAAAGTAGTAAAGGCTCAAACCTTTATCTATTCTTGCAGATTTTATTATAAGGCACACATATTGTACTTTAAAACTTTGGCCTTATTTTTCATTAATTCAAAATTAAAATAAATCTAAATCCATATATATTCTCTCTTCATGTACATGATACATCTATTTTTATAACTAAGCAAATTTCTATGGTAATGATATGTTCGTCCATGCATGTAACATTGAGTAAAATATAAATATAAAAGTAACTTGCAAACTTGATAATTTGTAAATGAAATAAATAAATCCATTTTAACTACATTCATCAATAGTAATGTAACATTGATAGAATATAACATCAAATCCACATCATGAATTTCAAAGTCAATGAAGACGTTGCCATATACACAAGTTCAAATTCATGTATTTGTATTCCAAATTTGTCTAGCTGTACATTTTTATTTTTTACGAAATGGAACTTCATTCCCAAAATAGATCATGGAAGCTCATGCCCATAAATGACATAATGGAAAAATGGAATCATGATTGATCTAGAAATTGGGTCTATAAGTCACCATTGACACTCTTGGCACTCCCAAGTGCATTTCCAAATTGATACTGCTGCAAAAATTCAATAACCAACTAGTTGTAAAAACCAAAATTAATAGAATCAATTTCATTAATTGATGATAAGGTTTTGATCAACTACTCATTCTCACCGTGAAGATCTAAGGCATTGCCCTTCCTGGGTAGATGGTGGAGAACTTGGTGATGGATATAGGCATGGTTCAGAGGTGATGGATAAAGGCATGGCGGAAATGAAATAGGAAAAAGGTAGTGGGTGTGGGCGATGATACACCCCCATTGGTTGTACGATAGTAGGAATCACCCTGGGGGGAATTGGAATGTTAAGGGTGGATGAATTAAGGGTAGGTAGATTTTTGGCCAATGCAGGAATATGCAGAACACCCGGAAATGTTCTAACCCTTCCACCTTGCAACTTCAACTTTACTTTTCCACGACCAACGATTCTAGACTTCCTATCATCCCCTAAGAAGACATCACCACCATCATATTTCTCATACTCGCAAAACCACTCTCTACGGGGAGTGAAGTGGAAGGATGCACCTGAGTCAATCAACCATACCTCATGATCTACATGTGTACTTGAAGAAGCCAAGTACACATCCCCACCCTCATTTGAGGTGGTTTTCGCCTCTACAAAAGGAGCATCATCAGATCCCTTTCCTTTGTCAAGAGCTTTAGATTTACAGTCCCTTTTGTAGTGCCCTTCCTTTTCGCATTTCCAGCACACCACCTTTACAGGTTTTCCTAGAGATTTAGATCTCCCACTCGATGGCTTATTTTTGTTTATTTTCTGGGACCGTCCTCGTACAAACAAGGCATCACCGTTTTGGCTCTCCATATTTTTTCATCTCATCTCCTCCGTTAGCAAGGATGAGCATATTTCATCAAACTGCAAGGCAGTTGCATTGCTACCTATTACAATAACCAGACTATCCCACAAATTTGGTAGAGAACACAACAAACTAATGCACTTATCTTCATCTGAAATTTTAGTATCAATAGTTAATAACTGACTTACCACAGTATTAAATGAATTCAAATGTTCTGTCATCGAGTCTCCATCTTTCATACTTAGGTTATACATCTTTTTCCGTAGGAACAATTTATTCACCAGAGACTTAGATTGGTACAAAGTTCCTAACCTGTCCCACAAAGCCTTCGCTGTAGTTTCCCCTGATACATTTAGCAATACTGAATCTGAGACACACAATCATATTGTGCTCTTAGCCTTTCGATCTAACTTCTTCCATTCTTCATTGGACACTCCCCTTGGTTTAGTACCTGGATCTACCGTGATCCACTGATCTTTATCCACCAACAGATCCTCGATCTTGAGTTTCCATAACTCAAAACTCTGACCATTAAATTTCTCGAACTCTATCTTTCCACTACTCACCATCTTCTTTGACCACCAGAATCGATCCCGTAGATCTCTCACTGAACAGGGTCTACCACAGGCCCGAGCGAAATACCTCAGCAACAAAGGCGTCCCCTTGAAGCCAAAACAACTTTGATACCAAATGTAGGTTTTAACCCTGTATAGAAATTACCTGCATACGAATTCTAAAACATAGAAAATAAAAAATGTGAGAGCATAACACATATACACAAAGATTTCGCCTGGATCTCAAAACTGGGACTACGAGATTGATTTTTCATTATGTTCCTTTCAATGTTACAATACATATTTATACATGCCGAAGCATCCAATACCATGGACCGAAAACCATCACATCCAAAACCATGGACCAAAAACCATCGCGTCAAAAACCATGTGTGAAAACCATGCACAAAACCATAGGTAGGTCCGCCCAACATAATATAGGGTCCAAAAAAAAATTTCCCTGGGGTGCTTCCCCAAACCCCGTAGAGGGGGGCTGACTGCCCCCCTCAAACCCCCCTGTGACCCCCCAACTACACAGTCGGTGCAACAAAGGGGAGGCTTCGCCCCCCCTCTAACCCCCCGGTTAACTAGGGGGCTAGTCGTGGAAAGAATATAACACAACCCAACAGTTCCTGGGTAGATGGTGGAGAACTTGGTGATGGATATAGGCATGGTTTAGGGGTGATGGATAAAGGCATGGTGGAAATGAAATAGGAAAAAGTTAGTGGGTGTGGGCGATGATACACCCCCATTGGTTGTACGATAGTAGGAATCACCCTAGGGGGGAATTGGAATGTTAAGAGTGGACGACTTAAGGGTAGGGGTGGGAATTGGGAAGGGTTTGGGGAGGTGGTTAAAGGCATGGAAGAATTTATGAAGGAAAACGGTGGTGGGCGTGGGTGACAATACGTTCCCATTGGTTGTACAATAGGTGGAAGCACCCTTAGGGGGCAAATTGGGATGCTAATGACTGGAGCAATGTTCCTAGTGCTATAGTTTTTTTTCATGAACATTATCATCAAATAATTTAAGTTGACAAGTTGGAATGTTGTGAGATGTGGGTCCCTCAACTGTAACAATAAAAAAGTTCATATAGTTATGCCAATGCATTGTGTTGGATACCTATACCAATAGGTTTCATATTTCATGATTGGCAAATTCAAATGCCAAATATGCTCTACTTTGCTGATTCAAAGATCCCATATTTCCAAGGAAAAGCAAAGTGTGTACATGCCTTCGTACCTATTAAAGTTTTGATGGATGATCCAACAGCCTAATCTGGATCATGCGATGTTTCAATTTCTGTTGTAGAATAGAGAAAGAAATCTGTCCAAACTGTTTAATCTTGGCAGATCAGTAGTTAGTCAAAGAAGCTAAGGTTCCCAACTGCTTAATCTGGGGCCTTGGAAGAAATAGAGGTAGTGCTAGATAGGAAATCAAAGGAAAAAGCCAATGGAAAAGAAAAGGCACATAAAGGGTCTGCAAGTCCAAGTGCACCCTCCGAGAAGAAACAAAAAATGCTAGGCAAAATAGTTGGGTAGGCAGATGGGGTTGCAGAAGTGGTGTTCCTTCCAAGTTGGAACTTTGCCAGTCAAAAACAAGGAAAACAACATAATGAAGCATGTCTAACTTCCCATTTTCCTGATTCATCACTCATTACTAACCTCCCTTCACAAAATGTGCTTATAAAAGAGATTCAAGGTTTTATGTTGGTCCTTATGGCCTTTAGAAGCCACATTTCTTGTGTAAAGTTCTTTTCATTTTGATCTACTCTTTAAACTAAGTTGTTTTCAAGAAAACTTAGTAATATCACTCTTTATTCACCTTCTCCCTCCATATTAACCTCCAACCTTTATTATCTAACTCCCTATGCTTCCCTTTCCCTACTACTATAACACCATGGTGTATAAATCCTAAGCATTGTATAAATACCCCATCCTTGGCACTATAGCCATATGTTTCACTACTAGGGAATTGAATTAACACCTGGTTAGGCTCAAGAACCCAAGCCTAACCTCTTATCTCCCCAGAACTCATTGGCCTAATCAATCCTTCACTTTGCCTAAAAACCTTGGAAAAACCCCTTTTGCACCCTTATGCCCGTTCAAAAGCAAAAAATACATATAAAACCCACTTTCCCCGCCTTATCCTAAGGTCGGGACCCATTTCCGCTTTTTGTATGAAAATTTCATTGAAAACCCGCTTATCCTAAGTTTCGATACCCTGAGCGATTTTGGGAATAAATCATTCATAAACCATAGTTTCCGCCCTTTTTCCCAAAGTTTACGGTTATCTATGACTTAACGAAGAAATACATTGCAAAACCATTAAATTGTTTAATATTCCGAAGGGTTCCCGCCGGGCGCAAGTTCCAAAGAAAATTATTATTTAATCCCCGCCCGATGACCGTATCCTCCATGCAACTCAAGTACCCGATAACCGTCCGATCAAGTTCCTTTAATCCAACGGTTGACGTGAATTTCGGAGCGGCCCCGACATCCAACAGATATCGTCCGATATCTGTTAGACACTGATGTCATGCGGGGGCCACGCGTCGCCTCCAAAATCCATCGGAGCCCCCTCTGACAGATTCCTCGCCGTATAGGAGGTGGTCCGATATCGCGCCACCTGTCTGCCGACGTCAGCGCCCTCTCACCGCTTGTGTCAGCGCCACGACCGCGCGCCCCGCCCACCACTGGTCCACCTGTCCGCCACCTCACCACCCCCGTGGACCGGTCATAGGCCGCCACGTCACCTGATGACATCATGCTGACGTCATCCAACCCGGACCCACCTAGTGACGTCATGCTGACGTCATTTAAAAAAGGCGCCAATGACCCGAAAAAGCCATATTTTGTCAAATTTTGCGCGTTTTTTGCACTTTTTGCAAAAAACATTGCTACGCTCTCTGCATGCATTTCACGATGAAAACTTCACCAACCTGCTCGAAACAAACAGGAGATCTTCAGCGCGCATACCCACCTGCTGTTCTGACCCAGGCCATCGATTTACCAGGTATTTGTCCGTGCAAACTTCTCTGAAACCTGGTTTTTCTCTGTAAATGCTAAAAAACACTTTAAGCACAGAAAACGCTTGAATTCGCCAGAAAACTACCTACACCCAGCTCCCTCTTGAAAAATTAACGGTCGAATTTCACTAGCCGAGCCGTTTTAGACTGAATTTTCAGTGAGAACCTGCATTCTTCGTTCGCGCAGTCATGAACTACAACCCGTAACCTGCACTCAATTACTGAGAAAGGTCTGTTAGACACTATAACTTGCCTTCTCAAGGAACCAAAACAGCATTTCAATTGCTGTGGACTTGCCCTGTTACCCTGCATTTTCAATTTTCCTCTTCACTCAGGCAGTGCGTTTCCGGCCTAAGAAATAGAAGTTTATTTACCAATCAGAATCCAAACAACCATGGAGACTCCAGTTGCACCAGTTGCCCTCAATGTTGCTCCCTTAAATGCCCCTCAGAGAGA
>APFE031066112.1:0-12462 GCA_000404065.3 Pinus taeda
GTTTTATTTATTTACCATGCGCCTAGTTTATTTATATTTTTATTTATTTACCATACCTTTTGAGTAAGTATAAAAGACGTTTTATTTATTACCATACCTCCACTTTACTTATATTTTTATTTGTTTACAACCTTGCATGTATATAAGGTGACTTATGGAGTAAATATAAAAATGCTTTATTTATTTACCATACCTCTCATTTATTTATATTTTTATTAATTTACCATACCTCTTTTATAAATATGGTATTTGGGCCCTTGGCCATAGGATTCACTTAAATAAAACCTATTCTTGAAAATGGGCGAATGGATTCACTAAAATAAAACCTATTCTTGAAAATGGGCGAATGGAAGGTTGTAACTCCTAATTTCAAGGGCTAAATTAACCTTTTTTACCCTCTCCCTTAAAATAAGGTGGGCTATTTGAGGTGATTTGTAAAAATGTACTATGATACAAAATATTCGCCCACTAAAAATTTAAAACCCCTTAATTTCGCCAAAGGGCGAACATTCGCCCCTAAAATCACCCCTATATATCATCTCTCCTGTGGGAGAATGAGTGGAAGGATTCACAATCAGAATCCAAAAATATTGTGTTTATGATTTCTTGGAAATAGATTCGTGTTAGTGGTTACGTTTTTACATTTTCCTTCTGTAGCTCACAATTCATTTTAGTGAGTAGATCAATGTTATGGCATAAGATAGATGTTATTTAAATTCAACTAATCTTTTCCATCATAAGTTGACTCATTTTGTTAGTGATAAATTGATGCATGCCTGTGATTTATTACAGGGCTATGTTGATATGCAGGGAAGGGAACCTTTACCGCTTGCATCTTCAACTTCTTCATCTTATCTTTCCACCTCAAAGTTCTATCCCAAAACATTGTTTTATAAGTCATTTTTCCTAGTACACTCATCCTAGTGAAATATAGACCTTTGAGAGGTCATAAGATTTGCTAGGGGCTCAAACCAACCTCCCTCCATTTGCTTCAACTCCCATCCACCTCTCCATACCCTCAAGACATCATCTTCACCTCCAAAAGTCACTTGGATGCCCTCCTCTAGCATTAGAATCCTCCTGTAACATTTGCCTGTAGCATCACTTTCCTCCATCAATTTTGATACTCACTGCAAACTTGACTTAGTCTAGATGAATAATGACCCCCAACTATGGTTTTATGATTAGTTGAAGCTCCTAGGCCACTCCAACCCTTCCTTTTCTTCACTACAAAAATAGAGTAGAGTTAGTTTCTTTATCACAAGTATGATGAAAATAGGTTATTGATTTACAAGAAAGTGTGAACTAGGCAGATGTTACATGCAATTTTGATTGGTAGTTCGATGAATTATGCAAGATAAACTAACTTTATTTCTGTAAGTAGATTAGCCTTCATCCTTTCATGAATTGATTAGTTAGAATTTACAAGTTGATTTGATGGAATTTCTACTTTCATAGCTACAAGAAATTTCCAATTGTACCTTTATCAACATGCTTTCATTCTAATTTAGTAGGAGGAAGGGCCTTTGAGAAATTTTGATCTAATGTCATAACTGAGGGTGACATGAATGGATACCTATCTATTGTGAATATAGCATTGTCACCTCGAAGTTTGTACAAAACTCGGGTTCAATATTTATGTTGAGGAGCCCTTGGGAGTTGCAACATTCTTGGTGCAATACCAAGGCTCACCACTAGGTAGAATGGGTCTAAGACAACCATAAATTGTTTTGGAAATGATTTTGTAAATTACATTACAGAGAGAAATGAGGCAAAACTCAGCAAGAGAGAGGGAATGAGAATATTTGGGCATAGGAAAAATGAACGTCATGTTGAATGCTAAGAGAAGGGTAGTTGAACTTCTTGATTCCTCCATGACTTGTGAGAGATCCTTTCCTAGAATTGGCCAGCACACTTGGTAAAATTCTGCATTGAAGCCATTCTGGCCTAGAGTATTGTTCTTGGGAATTTTCATCACTATTTTTTCCAATTATTTAAGAGTAATTGGTTTTAAAAGAGCTATATTATGCTCTCCCGTGATTAATTTTGGAATATTCTGAGTGATTTTTCTTATCTCCAGTGATCTATCATGGATAGGTCTACTAGGAGCATACTGAAGTACTGTGTGAAGGTGTCAGTCGATTATCCAAGTCACTCTACACAATTATTGTTATGGGTGAAAATTTTGCTAATTTTATTGTGATTACTATAATCAATAATTGACTTATGGAAAAATCTAGTGTCTGGCTCCCCCTCCTTGAGCCATTGTTTTCTAGATTTCTATTTATACAATATCTCTTCTTGTCCAAGTCTCTCCTAATGTTGGATATGGAGGGTATGTTCCTTGTATTTGGTTTTCTTAGAGCTACCATCTACCATTATGTTTTATTGTACCTCTTTCATTTGGGCCTCCAATATGCGTTTATCCTAAAAGATGTTCCCAAACTCAGTTTTGTTCCAAGCCTTTATCTTTTGTTTGAAAATGTTTAAGTATTGCTAGAAATGATACATTAACCTGCCTAAAAGGATTACACACTTTTACCACCATAAATTCGTGTTGGAGAGGAAATTTAGGTGTCATAGCCAACAAGCCTCGAATCTAAAGGGCGCATTCTTTAGGGAAGTAGGACAACCTATCAAAAGTTGTATGGGCCAATGATCCAAACCACAACTAGGGAGGATAAAAGTGTTGAATGTCATGCTAGACAAAAGGAGGGATTCAAAGATAAGATAATGATATAACTTTGAAGCAATTTGTTGAGATCCACCCCAATGATTGTTGCATGTGAATAATTCATTGGAGGTGTGGATTTCCATGAGATTGCATCAATCAATAAAAGAAATTAAGGCAGTGTTCTCTGCTTCTAATTTCCCGATTCCTCCTATTTTTTCTTGGAGGGATCTAATTAGGCTAAAGTCTGCTCCTAGAAGCAAATGGTCCAAGGACAAAATGCTAGAAGTCATGTTGAGTTTGGCTAAAAATGTTCCTTTATTCAAAGGATTGGCTGGGCCATAGATGTTCAAGAGGAAAGTAGATTGAGAAAAGGCAATGGGTTCAAATCTAATAGTGAGTATACAGGGAAGGGGAAAAGAGTTATGGATCTAAATTTTCACAAGGTTATAAAGAATGACAAGATCCTCCATTTGCCCTATAGCATATTGAGAAAGGAGGTGACAATTTTTCTAGATTGTCTTTATGATTTGAGTAAGGCTCTGGTAAGAGCACTTAGTTGCCTGTAAGAGAAGAATATCAAGTTGTTCTTGAGAGATAAGGTTTTTGCGGATTTGATGCTCGGATTTTTATTCATTCCTCTTAGATTTCACGATATGAGTTTCATCATTAGGCTTTGGATAGGAGGGGAAATAGTGTTGTCATGGGAGTTAGACAACCTGACTTAGCCAAAAAATTACCAAGGTCCTGTGAAAGCTAGATGTTAGGTTCTCTACCTTTATTTTTTGGTTATTGAGCAAAGAGAGTGGAATATTTGGGGGAATTACGCTTAATCCCTTGCATAGAAAGATAAGAGGAATGAGGAGGGGATTTACCTGATGCTTCTAGCTCTTTGAAGAAGTACATAATGATCCCTCATATAAGCTCTAGCTATGAGTTGGATTTGATCATTAGCGATAGCTATTAGATCTTTATTTTTCGAATTAGAGCCTATTTACTTGAGATCCATGTCCTGTAAGTCAAGATCTTGCAATTCATCCTCTTCCATCGGGAGTGGAGACTTAGTAGGGGGTTTCTTGGAGGCTACTAATGAGTCCCATCAATAGGTATATCTTGAAGATCATCATGCCATCCTCTAGCCTTAAAACTATCATTTTCTCAAATTAATTCACATTGTTTTGTTATAATATGCTTAGTAAGAAGAGTAAAAGGTGTTTGTCATAGTATGTGGCCTAATGTGGTCTAATTGCAGGAAAAAGAACCATTTTTTAGGAATCTACTATGTAGGGGCTTGATGGATACAACCAAGAGAGAATATAGGGGGTTTTCCCACCTCTTTAGCTCCCTAGATTGGCTTGGGATCACAAAATCCTCTCTCACAAGTTCAAATTCATTGACATTTGAGTAACTCCTAGTACAAGTGAAGCTCAAGAGGGACCATATCCACTATTTCTGATATCAAGTAGGAAATCACTCCTATTTTCAAGGGAGATGCTATCATCTACCCTTTTGTATAAATAAACAAGATGAAAAGCTCATTAGGATTCAAATTGTTTATTCATCTAAGTGTAGATATTGAGCTACTTGAAATTTTTATTTTGACTTTCATGTGATGTATTAGAATTTTAATTTTTGATAATGAGAAGTTGGTTATTCAACTGCATCTGAATTAGTTTTAGAGGGTTGACACCCTTGGGTTTGGGCCTAACCTAAAGGCTTTGGTCCCTCTTTTGTACTTGTGTTTTTTTCTTTGTTCCATGAATTTCATAGTTTTCTTTCATTATCGTAGAGGTTAAGCTATAAAAACTTGTGATTGCAAGATTCTATATCACCTCTCTTGTGGGAGAATGGTTGGAAGGATTCACAATCTTAGCCCAAAAACATTGTGCTTATGATTTACTAGAAATAGATAGATGTTATTTGTGCTTCTTCATATTTATTTTTTGTAACTTAGGAGTCAGTTCAATGATCATAGTAGTGTTATTGCATGAAACAAATGTTATTCAAATTCAACAATATTTTCCATCATATTTTATGTCATTGTGTTAATGATAAATGGATGTATGTATATGGTTGGTTGTAGGCTTGTGCTGATCTACAAGGGAGGGAACCTCTTTTATCTCCATTTTAGAATTCTCCATCTTCCCTTTCTATCCTTCAATTATGTCCCCAAAAATCTGTTTCCATAGTCACTTTTCATAGAAAATTTAGGACGCCATGGGAATTTATCCTGGCATAAGCTAGAACTCTAAAAGGTCTTGGGCTTGGCTAGTAGGCTTCCCCAACCTTATTTCAATCTCTCCAACCTTCATCTACCTCTTCATGCCCTCAATACATCATCTCCACCCTAAACACGCTGTCGGAACCCCTCTTGTAGCAGTACAAGTCCTCCTATAGCAATACATGACCTCTTGTAGAAACACCTCTAGTAGGAATGTAGCACCACTTTTCTTCACCTGCTTTTCTCCCCACTTCAACTTGTAACACCCTCCTCCCACATCTAGCCAAGCAACTAGCCAACCAGGGTAAACATGCAATGAGAGGACACTATGATATGATTCGACCTCCTAAGTCACGTTAAGGGAGTGGAACCGATGGGAACACACCATACAAACATTCAACATCAACATTAGGATGCTCAAGAATCAATCCAACCTTTCTGCCAACCAACCCCTGGGTCCCATTGAACTTTTGGACCACATGGCCTTTAGATGCTCCCATGCTATGGGCATGCCAACATCCAAGGACCTATGGATGCTCTCACAGGCCTACAAGTTAGCATCCAGGGACTATTTTGCTCAATTATGTGCCAACATCTTTGAGATTTAAGTCACATTTTGAAGCAAATATTCTAGGTACCCAAAATTGAATGACACCTTCAGAAAAGTAAGATAACATGGAAATAACAGTACAAATGAAATTACTTTAATAAGACATTGATTAGATCCCTACTAGTCATGACAGGTATTTCATCAAAATTATCATGATTATGTAATCAACAGGTGTAAATAATGTGTCTAAGCATAAGGGTCTCATACTTATCTAATATTTGCTATGAGGAATTGTTTCCTTATCACATTAGTTTTAGTTTCATCCATTATGCCATAGATATGTTGTTCATTCATATACAAGTAAGAACATGATGGGAGCCATACATATCCATGTTAACAATACATATTCATAACCACCATAATAACATAGAAATACCAAGGATATGATAGCCATAGAATCCACATATAAACTAGTATACTACTCATAGAAGTACAAGGAGAAATAACCTCATATTAATGATGCAAATACGAACCTGGTATGGGACTACAACGTTCCACCGAACCGTAGAATATTTTATTTCAAAATTAGGCCCTGGAAAGCTGCAGACCAGGAAGACTTCAAGTAACTATTTTAGACCAATATTTTAGCTAAGGCTTAGCCTCCTTAGCCTGAGAGGGCTCTCTCAAAGGGTTTAAGATATGCAATTGTGATTGAGATGGCTAACTCTTCTATGAAACAAATAGGAATGAGGCTGGTAAAAGCTAAATTAACAAGAATCCATTGGGCTCATGGAGTCATAAGTTACTCAACATTAACAACGAATTGGCTTTGCAATGAAATCAAGGCATTCAGAATTCAATATACATAAAGTACAATAGAAACAAAGGGACAATATATGAGTACATGAAGGAAATTAGAACACAACATGTGATTTCTAAGTAATCAAGTACCCATCAAACTGTAAACAACATGAAAGACAACAAGAGAAATTCATACATTGAAGTCACTATGATTCTTGAGCAGCTGAAACCATTCACTGTATTATAAAAGTAAACAGATTCTTTACATAAACTTGTCAACAGAGCTTTTTTACATAAACTTCCAACCTCTATTACATTGCTCTTTCTCCTATTTATAGAGCTCTTCTACCTAACTGAGATTCCTCCTCAAGCATGAGGGGAACTCGCATTTTCTTTATCATGACACCTATTAACCTTTAAAACTAACTAATAAATACAACTGACTGCTAACTAGCAGTTTAAGAGACCTAAAACAATTAGGATTCTAATTCTACATCATGCTGAGCATAGCATTTATTACAATCAAGATTTGTTCTCTGCCAAGTGGTCTCTTTTAGTTTGGCTGTGGTAAGTGTTTGTAGCTGCCTGCTGGCCCTTAATGTCGTATCCCAAATATAACAAATTGCCACGTCCTTAATGTGCCGTGCACCGTTTTCATATGAGAAGGCAAAAGTTCTTGCAAGCTGTCTTGATCTTGTTGAAAGCTGATGGCTTCAGATGATTCCTTTTAGACATTCCCTTTTCAAAATTCCCACTTGTATTTCAAAACCCATTGACTGATATTAAATTGTTTAGCTTCAGCAGCTTCCTAGCGGGTTATGAAACTGCTGAGCTTTAGTCATTATCTTCAGCAGTTTTGTAGCGCGCTACGAAACCACTGAGTTGTTCCAAAAATCAAAGTTTCAATACCACACTCTGACTTTCTTGAGCTTTCTTTTCTCAAAAACCACTCATTGAATGGATTAAAGGCCAAAGAGTTAACCTCACTCTGATGAGCTACAACTGATTGTTGAGGCTTGTTAGGTGCAGGTGTACGCATGTCCCATATGAGCAAATGGCAATCATTTCCAACAGAGCCAAAAAGGTATTCGTGCTTAAAATGCCATGAAACATCTTCAAATTCTCCCTCATGAACCTTAAATATTTGATTGGGCCTCAAGCACATTCTTTCCAAATGCAACATTTATATCCCACAAGCATATTTGTGCATCATTTGAACCACTTAGTAGGTGACCTTCTTTGAGAGGACTCCATGCCAAAACACATCCTTCATTAGAATGACCTTTCAATATCAATTCAGGATTGCAAACCCTTTCTTGAGGAGCCTTTGATGTATGCTTGTTGTAATCAAACACATAAACATTTGAGCTCACTGTCTTCGTTGCAATGACAAATGAATTTTGTGGCACGTAGCGAGCCTTGTTAACTTCTCCTTCATGATTAATCTTCTGGATTATTTGTACCTTGGCTTCAGTGGATTCAAAGCCTCTAATGATGTTACCTTGAGAGTTTTGCAGGGGGATCTGGACCTCTGCTATCATCAAATAATTGGGCTCGTCCTCTGAAGTATGGGTACCCACTGTCATTTTCTGCTGAATTGTCTTTTTCATCTGCCCTAAAATTACTAGCTGGATATGGATAGGTCACCATATGTCTCCAATAATTTCC
Organism: Pinus taeda; assembly: GCA_000404065.3. Classification (NCBI taxonomy): domain Eukaryota; kingdom Viridiplantae; phylum Streptophyta; class Pinopsida; order Pinales; family Pinaceae; genus Pinus; species Pinus taeda. Next base: position 7,912 of record APFE031066112.1, read on the forward strand.
ATGATTGTTGTATCACCTTGAAACAGTTCTCACTTTTCTGTTTGAAATCGTTGAAACAAGGTTGTAGAATATATCAAATGGTACAATGTCTTCAAACTGCACTAATTGCGCAGATGAAGCTATGGCACCTATCTTAGTATCTAAATATTTCAACCTCATCCAAGCAGCCAACATTCCACCATAAGAACCACCAAGACCATAACTAGTGATTACCTCAAAGAGGCCCTCCCAATCATCTCCATAATTGAGCGACGAGGCCTTCACAGGATCCACCTTAATGCGCGACATCAACAGCCATTGAAGTAGCGCAAACCCAATTCCAATAGCAGCAGTGATGGGTATCAATATTTAGGATAGTAATTCACTCAATAGAGCATCACCCATGGTGAAACTTCCTAAAGCCAAAACTATCAGAAATTAAGCCTATACGGATTCGAACCAAGGCCACACAGATGACGAAGAAGGAAAATTGAATATGGAATTTGCTGAGCTCCCACGTATCTGTTTTTCAGCATGGAGAAATTTGTTTTGTTTGAATTCCATATCTCCAATAGCCCTCAGCATTTGCCACAATAAGCTGGTTATTTTATAAAAGTGCAACACATGCTGCGCTTCCACGTAAATCACCATGAAGTCTCAAAGGGTTTAAGATTTGCAATTGTGATTGAGATGGCTAAGTCTTCTATGAAACAAATAGGAATAAGGCTGGTAAAATCTAAATTAACAAGCATCCATTGGGCTCATGGAGTCATATGTTACTCAGCATTAACAGTGAATTGGCTTTGCGATGAAATCAAGGCATTCAGACTTCAATATAATAATCAGCTTATTCTGGCAAATGCTGAGGGCTATTGGAGATATGGAATTCAAACAAAACAAATTTCTCCATGCTGAAAAACATATATGTGGGAGCTCAACAAATTCCATATTCAATTTTCCTTCTTCGTCAGCTGTGTGGCCTTGGCTCGAATCCGTAGAGGCTTATTCTCTGATAGTTTTGGCTTTAGGAAGTTTCACCATGGGTGATGCTCTATTGAGTGAATTGCTATCGCAAATGGTGATACTCATCGCTGCTGTTATTGGAATTGGGTTCATGCTACTTCAATGGCTATTGATGTCGTGCGTTAAGGTGGGTCCTGAGAAGGCCTCGTCAATCAATTATGGAGATGATTGGGAGGGCCTCTTTGAGGCGATCACTGGTTATGGTCTTGGTGGTTCTTATGGTGGAATGTTGGCTGCTTGGATGAGGTTGAGATATTTACATACTGAAATAGGTGCCAAAGCTTCATCTGCACCAATATTGCAGTTTGAAGACATTGTACCATTTGATATATTCTACAACCTTGTTTTAACGATTTCAAACGAAAAAGTGAGAATTGTTTCAAGGTGATACAACAATCATGGAAAGCATTGGAGACATATGGTGACCTATCCATATCTAGCTAGTAATTTCAGGGCAGATGAAAAAGACAATTCAACAGAAAATGATAGTGGGTACCCATACTTCAAAGGACGAGCCCAATTATTTGATGATAGTAGAGGTCCAGATCCCCCTGCAAAACTCTCAAGATAACATCATTATAGGTTTTGAATCCACCGAAGCCAAGGTACAAATAAACCAACAGATTAATCATGAAGGAGAAGTTAACAAGGCTCGCTACATGCCACAGAATTCATTTGTCATTGCAACAAAGACAGTGAGATCAAATGTTTATGTGTTTCATTACAGCAAGCATACATCAAAGGCTCCTCAAGAAAGGGTTTGCAATCCTGAATTGATATTGAAAGGTCATTCTAATGAAGGATATGTTTTGGCATGGAGTCTCTCAAAGAAGGTCACCTACTAAGTGGTTCAAACGATGCACAAATATGCTTGTGGGATATAAACATTGCATTTGGAAAGAAAGTGCTTGAGGAAAATCAAATATTTAAGGTTCATGAGGGAGCAGTTGAAGATGTTTCATGGCATTTTAAGCATGAATACCTTTTTGGTTCTATTGGAAATGATTTCCATTTGCTCATATGGGACATGTGTACACCTGCACCTAACAAGCCTCAACAATCAGTTGTAGCTAATCAGAGTGAGGTTAACTCTTAGGCCTTTAATCCATTCAATGAGTGGCTGTTGAGAAAAGAAAGCTCAAGACAGTCAGAGTTTGGTATTGAAACTGTGATTTTTGGAACAACTCAGCAGTTTCATAGCACGCTACGAAACTGCTGAAGATGATGACTAAAGCTCAGCAGTTTCGTAGCGCGCTACGAAACTGCTGAAGCTAAACAATTTAATATCAGTCAACGAGTTTTGAAATATAAGTGGGAATTTTGAAAAGGGAATGTCTACAAGGAATCATCTGAAGCCATCGGCTTTCAACAAGATCAAGACAGCTTGCAAGAACTTTTTCCTTCACATATGAAAATGGTGGACAGCACATTAAGGACGTGGCAATCTGTTATATTTGGGATACAACATTAAGGGCCAGTAGGCAGCTACAAACACCTACCACAACCAAACTAAAAGAGACCATTTGGCAGAGAACAAATCTTGATTATAATAAATGCTATGCTCAACATGATGTAGAATTAGAATCCTAATTGTCTTAGGTCTCTTAAACTGCTAGTTAGCAGTTAGTTGTATTTATTAGTTAGTTTTAAAGGTTAATAGGTGTCATGATAAAGAAAATGCGAGTTCCCCTCATGCTTGAGGAGGAATCTCAGTTAGGTAGAAGAGATATATAAATAGGAGAAAGAGCAATGTAATAGAGGTTGGAAGTTTATGTAAAAAAGCTCTGTTGACAAGCTTATGTAAAGACTCTGTTTATTTTGATAATACAGTGAATGGTTCTAGTTGCTCAAGAATCATAGTGACTTCAATGTATGAATTCCTCTTGTTGTCTTTCATGTTGTTTACAGTTTTATGGGTACTTGATTACTTAGAAATCACATGCTATGTTCTAATTTCCTTCATGTACTCATATACTGTCCCTTTGTGTCCATTGTACTTTATGTATATTGAAGTCTGAATGCCTTGATTTCATTGCAAAGCCAATTCACTGTTAATGCTGAGTAACATATGACTCCATGAGCCTAATGGATGCTTGTTAATTTAGATTTTACCAGCCTCATTCCTATTTGTTTCATAGAAGAGTTAGCCATGTCAATCACAATTGCAAATCTTAAACCCTTTGAGAGAGCCCTCTTAGGCTGAGGAGGCTAAGCCTTAGCTAAAAGATTGGTCTGAGACAGTTACTTGAAGTCTTCCTGGTCTACAGCCTTCCAGGGCCTGATTTTGAGATAACAGAATGGCTGCGCCAAATCTCTCTCCAGCCATTCACGCCTATGTCATACTCCAAGCATGAATGTGGGATCTCATAGAATAAATCAAACCAAAACCATCCATGACTTCCAGAGCCCACCCACCTCAACCCATCAAATAATAATTCCACCTCATGGTCAGACATCACAAAACCATCATCAGATTGGTCTCTAAGCAAGTCTTCCAGGGCTCTCGAGCGTTTATTCCAACCAAGGTTCCAAGAATAGTAACTCATCCCATCAAGGGCTCTAGAGTGTTTTTCCAACCAAGTCACGAGGAACTAGTAACTCAACCCAAGATAAGGAAACATGAGAACCGACCAAAATAAAACAATGAAATGAACCCACAATCTCCATGCCTATACAAGAAATGGAAAGGCTAGGAAAATCCACTATCAATTTCGGCAATCCTCCATGCCAATGACAGATCACAACCAACAAACCACATCGTATGCCATGCATGTCCAAACTGGTAAGGAAAACATACATTCAACTCGATAACTACAAGAAAATCCCACTGTAGCTACTGATCTCAATGTCCTCTTATGCTTTCCTTCTCTTCCTTTGCCTTCTTTCTCCAAAATTCCAAGTATGTCACACCCTCCAAGAGTGCTCCATGAAAACTCTAAGTATCCAAGAGTATGAGAGAGAGGCAATAGTGAGAAAGCTCCAACACTAAACTGACCAAGCTTACCCACTGATCCTCAGAAGCCTTTTTATCAATGAGGCCTCTATTTTATTCATTTTCCTTTATTTTCCTTCCTTTTCCTCCTCACATGCAACTTGTGCCCTTTCACCTTCTTTTCCTCCTAATTTCCATTATTTTCATAAATAAAATGCCAATTAATGCCTCTTGCCTTCCAAAGATTTTGCTATTTCCTTTTCCAATTTCCTTAGCGATAAGAAACCTAATGAACATCCACTAGGATGTTTTTCCCACCATTCAGCTTGTAATACATGTCCCATCACCATGGTCCTATATTGTTTTACCTGTATTTTTAGCTAGGGTTGTCATAGGACCCTCCCCCTTGGGGGAACACTATCCTCAGTGTTCAGTGACACCTACAACCAACAAGACCGCTGAAAACAAAAGATACTACCCATTGAGCTTTATAACACAACTAGTTGCAGTATTTACAATTGTCGCTGCCGAAACATGAAAATCATATTGTTTACTAGAGCTTTATAACATAGTTGATTATGGTATCTAGAATAATAACCACATATACACACATACAC